>DWQX01002293.1:0-22495 GCA_018245475.1 Pharmacophagus antenor | reverse complement strand
TATCCATTACATCAATAGATTAACGTACACTACGGACAATTCACCTAATGCTAAATGACATGAGGCCGTGAAGGATGAGGAGCCTTCTCCCAGAGTACTTCTGACTCTCGCGTGCATCCCTGCCGATACACGCGAGACACGCGACTCTGTTGATCTTTTCCTTTAAATACAATGTAAAGAATAGTGTAATAATTCTTTGACATATATTTAAAAATAACAAATGTCTGTTCTCGTCGACAAAAAATTTTTACTGGAAATAAACTCGACTTAAAACAAAAGTCAGTGTGACAAACGTTTATTGTAATCGTTAAAGAAGAGCTTCAAAGAAAGAAAACGGTATCACACGTCGCTTTCCCCTCGCCGAAAATCTCTTAACGTTCGCTCCCGGGGGAGATTGCGCATTTATTCCCGCTTCCCCTCATCCCCGCTTGCAGCGTAACACTGGAGAGCGCTAATTGCTTCTTTGTTTTACTTGAACAACCGATTGCCTTTTACCACGTCTCTGTATTCAGTCCTTTGTTATTTTTTTTTTAATTCTTTAGCTCATTGTTTTTATCTATGCATTAAATCTGCTTTGAGGGAAGTGACAAGAAAAATTATAATTATTAAGCACAATTGGATTTGTGATTACAGTCATTAATTATTCTTGATAAATATGATGATGATTATATCCAGAATTGACGTAAAGTTTTCGATGAATAAATTAGATTAATAAATCAGAATTTTCTCTCTCCAATGTAAAGAAGTGGCATCAATTAATTAATTGTATTTGTTACAAATAATGTCACATAATATACATAATTATTTTCTGGCACTCTTCCTTATATACTTTAACTGAACTAAATACACTCGTACTTAACGGTGCGTGGAATGTTCTTAAAAAAGAAGTTTTCATCACGCATTATTCTATGAAGGTTTTGTTTACCGTACACTTTTACTGTACCTAGATCTCATTACTCTAAAGTGGAGAAAATTTGTTTTTTATCTAAAACCTGGTGCTTTCCCTGCGCAAGTTCTTTTCTAATAAACATTAAATATCATCACTAAAAAAACCATGATTATTTTGCATATTGTATACTCTATGTCAACATACTACGTACATCAATTCCAATGAAGGTCTAAGTCACGAAAGAATGGACCGAAATAGTAACATTCGTGAAGTTAAAATCCCTAACTCGAAATAATAGAATTTATTAACATTTTATGTATTTACTTTTAATGAAACGATTAAATATACAGACGCAACTCTCGAAGGAAAAAAAATATTATGGAAAGATTTTTTAAAAATGTCTAAAGATATTGAAATATACGTTTCTATTGATTTTTCGTTTGAGAACTGTAGCTATGTATGAAAGAATGAAACAAATTTCCGTCGTCACTGTTCCCGTCATAATACGAGTATTTTTAAGAGGAAAGCGGATAACCTGCTGTTGATGTACTGATGATAAACATCGCAGATTTCATAACCACTTAAAATCAAGTGAGTTAGTAGGCAAGTAATTTATCGTCATCATGGAACGGTAGAGGAGGAGGTGCGCATCCAGCAGCTTTTCGCGACCTTCACTATATCATCAATCCACCTTTAGGGGTGCCTGCTTACACTGCGTGTACCATTCAAGTATTGGTCTACATAGACTATAAAAAGAATACTTCCCCGCTCCGCTGATGACTTTGCCACGGTCCTTGTGAAGAAGCGAGCGCCCTATGATCGCTCACGCGTATGATCCGCTCGACTAATATTATTCAGATCGGGGGCCCGGGATTGTTTCGGTGCGGCGGCTCCGGCCATGACAGCTTTGACTTTTAATCAGTTAGCAAATATTTGGCTCAGCCGCTGCATATTGAGGAGGATTGTGCAATTGTATTAGAGGGTTACTACTCGCCTCACTGGCTCGCCGATTGCCGACGGATGACTGCACACGGTATGTCACACGCCGGCTCACTTCAAACCAACATTCAAATTAACAACCCGCCGCTTTAATATTGTCAGTGGCGTGCCTGTAGGGCGAGCCCAAACACTTGAATCTACATCTACACAATGAAACATCGTAGGAGATACTAATGTATAAAAAGATGTATATAATATCATATGATTGATTAATTTTAGAGTCCGTTAATGCTTAAGTGCTGTACGCAGGGCTCTTTGGCTTATATGATGTTGCATACTTTTGGTAGACTGTCCTTATATATTTACTAAGCGTTATTTTCTTTAATTTTTAATTTATAATGCGGTATTTGACTGCCTTCGTGGCGGTGTAAACCCGCGCGTAACACGACAAGGAGGTCACGTGTACGTGGCCACACGCATATTGGAGTGGAATATGTGGTAAGTGACCAAAATGCTCTGGCTTTCACGTTTGACTATAGAAACACCGCAATGCTGTTATAACGGCACATTCACATTGAGGACGGTAGCTAGCCAGACGAGTTCTGAAAACCTTACCACCGTCCAGACTCCACTATTCATATGCCCCCAAATTTGACAAGGCGCTTAGTTACTACGCCACGAAGACAATTAAAATATACAGAAAAGTCTACAATTTTTTTTCCGTAATGATTACAGTTAAATCATTCATGTGAATTAAGTAAAAAGTTGTTCTTTTTATATTATAAACAGACTTTTATTTGTATTGGCTTAAGCATATAAGTATTAGTGGAGGTGAAGTAGGCGCAGGTCATGACCCTGCGCGCTGTTCGTCGACGCGCGCCTCTCTCGTCAGCCAGCGCCCGTTTGTGTGATGTACGATAATGATTTTTCGTTATAATTACACATTTTATATTAACTATACGTCAATGTAGTTTCCTTCATCTCAAAACGTTGTGACTAAAGACAATAAAAATAGTTTGATTAGTATGTTGTAATATCGTAAAATAATTTTTGACTCAGATTTCTAATTCCGTTTACCATTTAATGTATAAATATATGAACTAAAATTTTGTACACAAATGAATACGAGTATATGAAAGTCATAACATAAATTAATTAACCACATTTCTACATGTAACATTTTGTACATGTCCATTATCGAAATCGATAATACATTGATGCTTTTCTGTGTAAACCGATGATCCTGGTTTTGGTTCCGATAATTACGCTGTCATTATGTACCGCACGAAACCTTTATTCTCACAATCCGTATTCTTATTCAATACTTAAAGAAACAATGATCCGTCGTGAAGCGAGGTACAGTCGCGCGCGGCGGCGCGGCAGGCTCGCATCTGACCGCCTCGTGCGTTACGTCTCCGCGGTGATTGGCGCACGTAGCGTGTCATTACCGCGGTGGTGTTCGCTCGCGAAAAGTACAATCGCGTACGCAAGCGCTAAAATATTTTTTTTATCGCTGTAAAATAGAACTCATTATGAAGTAATGTTTGCATCTCTATCGTTGAACCATCACTCTAACAACAATCACACCAGGTAATTGAGTTAAAAAAAAATTGTATCAAAAATACGATTTAAGACATTTGTTTCGCAGACATTGACAACCAAATGTTAGCTTAGCAGTTGTAGATTTTGTGTTTATATCTTTAAATAATGATCTTGAAAAGATGTTTTTGTGTGAAATTAAATAAGTAGTACTGTTGTTAAATGACATAAAAAAACTGTAAGAGGAGACAACAGTTTTCTCTGACAGTTTTCTATTAGAAATATATGGTATAGGTAAAATAAATCTCAAAAACACTAATTTTCTCTTAGCAGAGGGGATAATAATTAAACATTTTGCTGGTACGTCGACACTTCATTGCACCATTTAATAAAGATAATACCTATAAAACACTAAATATATAACAATAAATAATAATGTTTCATCGTAATCTTCATATACTTCTTTGCATACGTATGTAATATGTAATTATAGATAATTGATTGGCATCTGTGATAACTTTTTGTATGAACTTATGTAATTTCTATCCTAAAAACTAAATAAATTAAATAACAAAAGTAAATATTTGAAGATAATTTAACTAATAAAAATATGCAAAGGATAATAATAACGATCATACCAACATATTTTCACATATGCATTCTTTGTCAAATAATCATTAAATCAAATAATAATTGTAAATATTGAATATGTATAAGGCCATGCCAAAAGGTTTGAACAGCCATTAATTTTATCCTTGTCCATAGTTGTGTCGTGATTCAAAGTAAACCCCTTCAGTTTGCATTATCTGATGTCAATATTATCGCATTCCTAATTTGAATAATTGTTATAGCACTCGACAAGTCTTGAATAATATGCGCCGCATAGTAACAAGGTTCAACTGTTACTTTTTTTATTGGTAGGGGCTAACACTTCACTTTGATTTCAGCTAGTGTAAAGTAAACCTAAATAGTTATAACACTCTATGTCAAGCTATTGCCATGAGAGCATTGCTGTGTACCAGCAGTCATGCATGTGAGAGCCAGAAGTACTCTAGGCGTACGGTGCGCGCTTCATCTACGCCATCTTTGTCATTTAACATCTTCTGATATTGAGATCAAATGTTATTTCATTCTCGATGAAAAAAATATAAATATTTATAATTAGTTATAACTTGTTATGAAATGAAAATGTAATTATAACTTACAATAAATTAACTGTACGACTTATGTACGCGACGGTACTCACGTTTCCCATTGAATCTCGCCTAGCAGCCGCGTTTCATACAGGACGGGTGATTTGCGATGATCACTGTTTGTCATACTGTTTCTCCATTTACTGTGTTAGCTTCTAGGAAGAACATTACTCTCGCGATATTACCGTCTCGTACACGGCAGCCGCGGTCTGCACGCGGATTGTGGATATTGGATTCAATTTATTTCAAGTTTTTAGGCCCGTAATTCAATCGGAGCTTTCTTTGAGAAGGTTTTACAAATGGATATGATTAAAAATGTCTTTGTACTGCAGTCATTATTTTCTTCATTCGATAATTGTTTAAAACATCAATAAAATAAAGACATCGAAACAATTTCTTTTACATTTCTTGCAGGTTTACGTGTGAAATTTAACCATAATCGTGTAATTGTAAGACTTCATTATGTGAGCCATTGCTTACATAATTTATAATGGAAATGTTTATCATAATGATTACATATATGGCTATTTTATACAAGAGAGAAGAGTTTACTTATCACTGCACTACAATATTATTGTCTTAAATAACAATGTTATACATTTAACATATAATATTCTTCACGTACTTAATATCATTAAATCACAAAAAAATTGACATTTCATTTAAAGAGACATATTATTAAAACGAAGAATACATACTTACGAGTATACAACAGAAGACGCATGTGATTATATCTATAACACTTTTATTACTCTAAATATTACAAAGATAGTAGATAAATGGGTCCAAGAACGTGCATTACAATCTTTAAGCAAACATATTACGAGAGTTGCCGAATAGTTTTAAAGAGCAGATGAAGTAATTTCAAATTGTTCCACACAGCGCTACGGCTACGTATTACGTAGTTATTTCTAAACCTAATACAGTTATGAAGTAGATCGTGGAACAATCTATGGACCGGCGTAAATTACTGACAGGGTACAAGCTGAGAAATGTGGCTCGGAGGCGGCATCGACCGGAATATCCGATCCCAACCCCTAACTGCCTATACGGACTAAATTGACACACGTACGTATATTCTATAATAGTCACGACCAAGGTTAGCATATACAAAACCTTTCGTTTCAATTCGCACGTCTAACGAATCTGTCCCTATCTTGTAGCTCGCGTTAGAGAGGGACGCGCGCGATCCGTGGACTTTCGCCGATTACCGGCTCGCCGGGACAGATAGAAATCAATTTTGAAATATCGTGAATGCTTACATGCTACCAATATGAAAGGCGAAAATTGGCAGTAGGGGTTATCAACACGCTGAGGTAGCTGTTATACTGAGATTCTGTGTGAACAACTAAACATATGAGTCGACGAACATAATGTACAAAAGTAATGATCGCGGTTTGTGAATTGACTAAAAAAAAAACACTAGAATAAATAATATTCCCAGTTTTAGTTTAAACCTACTAAGTAACTGAGTAACAGTCCAAGTATCGCGATTGAATTTGAAAATAATCTTTTTGTTAACGAAAATTAGACATGAAAAAGATTAGATACTTAAAAACGGAAGTTTTTAAAACACACATGGTTGTTGCCGAGGCATGATTTTGTTTTTATTATAAATATATGTATACATTCTAAATAATGGCTCATTCTTGTACCCTACTGAAATTTGTGCGTTGAGTGTGTTGTTGTGATAATGAACATAGAATTGATGTTACTGCATAATATGATGGTAGTTGACGAGGACAAAATTCATCACCTTTGTGGGTAATACTGAAGTCGAACCTGGAAACTACTATACATAGCAAACGGTTAATCGCAGCTTACGAGGGCAGTTCAATGTACTAATAAAGAGCTAGATTAATTATACATAGAAAGATAATATTGACATGAAAAAATCCGTAATATTATTTGTTTGATATGTGCAGTCGATCCTCACAAAACGAGCATCTCTCTCTTCAGCTCTCTCCAGTCTTACTCATAATGTGAAACAATCTTAATCATATATAAATTAATATAAAATAACATCATAGATTCCATGCCGAAAAATATAAGAAAATGTGGGAAAAAATATTAGAATATAAAACTACAAATAAAGTCTGAACGCAAGTTTGGAAGTGTGTGATACTACCGTCATTGAAATGTTAGCGCAAAGATTTATAAACACAGACTGATATACCAATAGTACGGAAAGTTGTATCATATCGTTCGTTATGCGAAATACTCGCTATGCGAGGTTCCACTGTCATTTCCGTTTTTTAAACCTTTTTTTTTATAAATAATTGTTTAAGGCTATACTTACACTTCTTGTTCTTTCTCCTTATATTAATTCTATTTTCGTCAGGGTTAGCTTGCCTATGTCTGTACAATCCATTATATTTTTGTTAATGATTTTATTTTTACTCCTGTGTACGAGTACATTAATTATTATTTAACATTAGAACTACCAATCACTCAAAATGACTGGTTGTACTAATTGTTCAAAACACTTTCTCTTTTACATTTTATTTAATAACTATGACCAAATATATTTTGCTTTCTTTGAAAAAGTATTTATCTTTCATCAAATTTTACACTTAATATTTTCGAAGTTGTAATTGTTTTTTTATGTGTCCAGTTCGTGCAAATAAGTACATTAAGTACGTTGGTAGTTCTAATGTTAACGTCAAATTAAATAAAATGGCGCGTAAGATTTTCATGTTCGCCATCCTACACAACCGTGTGTCCCGCTAGATTCTATGCGCGACTAGAGCTTAAGCCGTGCTTTAGCCGTATCATCAACACCCAGTTATTTGCTCAGGAGTTGTGTGAGAAAAACGTTACGAGGAGATTGGAGATCACTAAGCCAATTTCGTTTCAAACGTAATGTCAAAAGTTGAAACGCAGTCATCACTATTCATGTATAACTTGCGATTGTACCACTTATTGTATTATTTGCACACACCCAACCGACGTCAAGTAAGATATTGATTTGTTACTTTTTTTGTATGGAGGAGTATACCATAAAGTTAGACCAATAAAAATTAAAAGAAAATTCAACTCTATCATTTAGATCATAGAAAACAGTTTCGTTTGACGTTATTATTTCTGGATCAACAAAATAAATCTTGTATTATTATTATTTTCTCTTATCATCCGTTCTACTTTTTGGTAAAAAGTTCTTGACGCACGAATCCCGAAATAAAACTGAGGAAAGTTTAAATAAATAATACTTAGTAAAGCTGTAGGATTTCTTAAAACATTAATTTTATTGCATATCTGTGAAGAAAGGTAATCTACTGTAAAAATTAAAAAAAAAACTTAGACATTATAAAATATATCTGGTACATTTTTTACAATTAGTACTCTGATCCCGAGATAGGTAGCGGAACAGCACCTTTAGTTCGGGTTATCTTGGACATACATAGATATTTTTAAATATACTATTAAATATCTAATACCCACCAGGTACAGAATAAAAACAAATGTTCATCACGTGAATGTTTGTTACGATTCCTGGTGTAAGAGGCAGGGTTTGTACCACAACATCGATGGGCCAGTCGAAAACTCCAAGTAATATAACTTTAACTGGTAGAAAGTATTAATATAGGAGCTTTCTTACGTGTCTCAAAAAAGTGTAAAGAGTTTTTATATACCTGTTCTTTTGTTGACTGTCAGTTGTTGACATCGTATGTTATGTTGGACAAAGAGGAAAGTGCGCGTCATGCCAACATTATCTTGTCACAGGCGACGCACACTCGCTAACAAGGACTCACGTTCTGATGCCGTCATTTCGGGGAAGCTCAAAGACCACCTCATCTCGCAAGGGTTAAAACCTACCACATGCCAAAATGAATTTTATTACACAGAAAATAAAGTTCAGATCAAAAGCGAATGTGCAATGACAGGTTAGCCTTCCAATGTAAAACTTGTGACGGATAGTCGTTTTTACTCATAGTGAAGAAATTAATTTGTAAATTGAATCTTATACATTACGTGTTAAGATTGGTTTTTGATTCTTCCGCAGTGTTTACTATTACTACGTTTCTCAATAGGTTATAGTGACATGAAGATGTCAGACGTCTCGGTATCGAATGACACATGAGAGGAAATTTGAATATATCGTGCTGAGACGGAATTTCACTATTTTTGACAGGTCAAACATGAGAACTGTGTGTGGCTGACGTCCACGAACAGCTCGTTGATTTTTAAAATGATTTTTAGAACTTTACAAATATGAAACGCACCAAAAATTATAAATTTTCTTTATCTTCATGTGTTTGTATATTTATATTGCAGAAATAAATTAATCCTATTATTTTACATATTTCTTTTTATGACATTTGTAATTATTTTTATATTTTACTAACGCTTCATGTACTTTATTTTATAAAGAAACAAATTTAACTGCCTCCTTGGGGCAGTAATTTCCCATATGACATGGAGGTCCCAATTTCAATTTCCGGGCAATATAAGTTTATACGGTGGAAGAGTTTTTTCGAAGCCGCCTAACTACCACCCTCAATGTCTATCTGTCGTCGGAACACAGAATTGCTATATTCCGGCAGTCATATAAGGACTGGCCTACATAGCCTCATAGCTTGGGATCAGAGTACTACGCGTGAGAAATGTCTCAGATATTTATTTATTATTTATATATTCAGCCAGGGTATTCAGAAAGGACGTTTAACCATCTACGAGTACGCGTCATTTTAACTAAACATGTGAAATCAAGTCTGTGTAGACTTCAATTATCTTTTTACTGATAAAAAAAATAAAGTGATTATTTTATAGAATGATGAACTATTAAAAATAATATTCTTTAAAAAAAAAGATAAGAAAAAACACAAAAAAAATTTCTTAAGTTGAAATGATAAACTTTTACCTTATTGTGTCATAATAACCAGTTCCTGTTGAATATTCTAACTGCGTATATTTTTTAATTAATTCGATTGAAAGTAACATGTCAACAGTGATGAAGCGGACAAATCGAGAGATTATTTAAATATTTTTAGAAACTTTTATATAATAACGCGACACTCGCCTTAATTTATGCACATAAGTAATCGCTTCTAAATATAATCGATTAATTTTATACATCGCAATCGATTTCTATCCGAACTTCCTGTATTCGTATCAGAACAGGTCGCTATCACTGATTAATTTTTTTTTTGCTCTTTTATCGATATGAGAATGTATTGCAATATAATTTAATAGATAAACTTATACATTTGTGTAACTTGTTGTGCATCGCGTATCCACTGGTACTTTCTTAATTGAAGATAAAAAAGTTATAATAATTTTTGAAACATAGTACCATTTATAATAAATAAAGTCTGATTGATAAGTAACCTCCTACAAGAATTGAGCTATCAATAGAATTTCTCTTGTCCATCTCTTTTTGCTCACATTCCTTTAATTTCAGATTAATAGTTATGTTAAGGTCACATAAATAGATTTATTTATTGTAATTACGTTTTCTTGGTTGTCTTAAATGTGAATCGTAATATTAATTTATTTAAGAGCATTAATGCACAAAATATTCTATATGAGGTCTTGATGGCAAATAGGCGTTCTCTGCCAATCTACCTTAGAGTTGAGCAGAAATATTTTTGACATAATAAAGATTCTTCCTAGCGGCGATTAAAAGTAATAGGTTATAATAACCAAGAATAGTAAAGCCATTATAATTAAGATGAGGTAGAGTAATAGGCCGTACATTCTTTTATAGTCGTACATTCAATATATTTATTACATTTCGAGATTGTTTACGTATGAAATTTGAGAATTACAATACATACTCCGAAAGCATGTTTCTACAGTTTCTATTAGTATATTGTCGCGGTATTACTAATCCCAGGGTCGGCAGTCCCCTCGTGACGCCTCTGGTACAATCATCCGTAGTCTACGGTACTTACTATCAGGCCCTATGCTATCATGGTATAAAAAAAACGCTGCACAATAGTTTAAGGTAAAAATATTAATTCAACCTATCTTACGTAATAAAGTATCTTCACTTTGAAAGCACAAACTAGATGTGGCAGAAGAAAAAATCCAAATTGAGGTCAAATAGAAACTAGGGCGGGTTCCGTGACGCCCGTCACTTATTTACCGAAAACAGCGATGACATTTTGATGGGGGACCACGCATTTGCTTTACACTTATTACTTCTCAGCGGGTGACGACGACCCGTTTCGATATAAAAGTACTGGATAAGACAATTTATTGACAATTTAGTTATTGCACACGCGGGCACCGCAGCAGAGCCATCTAGAAGTCAAATTTTATTTGGTATCACTATGGAGCTCTGAAGCGTTAATGTTCTACCTTTTTTTACCGGCAACAAGCTAACACTTCACCTTAGTTTCTACTGATATTAAGTGACAATGAAGCTATGGATAGTAAAGCGCATTCGCCCAGAATTCTGCTATTTCTCGCATAGACCGCAGATTGATATTGAGTGTCGTAGCATCGGGTATGAAGAAACACTACTACTACTACTAAACTCCACTATTAATATATAAGACACGGCGTAGTGGCTACGGAAACAGTTAAAATTGGCTTGCAAATAAAAGTAAAGCGTTAATTAAGTTAACCATTTGCACTGGAAAGGTGACTCATATCGTCATCGATTGGAAACAGCTCGCGAGCACGAAGGGTTATATTAGTAAAACAAAAAAGTCGTTCATATCGCGGTAAACGATATGCCTCTGGTATATACAGCACCATTTAGGGATCATATATTTTTTGACACGTGTCCTGTCATACAAGGTGAATACTTCAGCTAACCCGACTGAAGCTATGTATGTCTTCAATTATAGTCATACATATACAGATTCAATTTTTATCTAATTAATAGAATATTTTTATCATCACACTAACAGACACCCGCCTTTTTGGGGCGTGTTAATTAATTATTTAATATTAAAATGAATCTCCTTCCAGTATGTATGTATTAATCTGCAAATCTGTCGAATCAGATAATAATAGTTTTATTGAAAATTGAACTATCCTTTCCCAGCTCTTAGAAGATGAATTTCAAACAACCCTAAGTGGAAGCAAGCAAAGAACATAAAGTTCAAATCTCATGTAACTAGCTCTAGCGGCTTAGGATGTACGTTGGTAAATAGGTCAGTCAATGAATTTTGACATTGAATTTTATATGTATAAATATAACAATAGGACTTTCTATTAAATTATCGTTGTCTGTGTCTATTCCAGTAGATGTTTACCACTGGCACGTCGAACGATACAAACAAGCAAAAAAACGTCGTCCATTGCGCCTCCGATCGCACCGATAATTTTTCAACACACCATCTACTTATTACGATCATAGGCAGAGCATTAACTAACGCAAGTCTTCCAATCGTGACACAAAAGGAACAATAGAAAATGAACTCTAAAATCACTAATTAGAGTTAATATCGCCTTAGCACACGTATAAATTTCATATTGCTCGTGCTCAATGAAATTCGTACTAAACGTTATTGCGTTAAAGTTTAAAATGTTTTGTGAAGGCAGAAATGATTCTAGCATTTCAGCTAGACATCGGTCAAAGAATCGTGACCGGCCCGTCCCAGGCACCTGACGTCCACTTGTATTTAATGTAACCTCAATGTATCTTACAAAAACACGAGTTTCAACATTTGAGACTGCATCAAATACATGTTTCCTATTGGCGACTGGGGATATTTGTTGCGATATTATGTTACCACGCTAATGTGGCAACAATCCTAATTACCGATTTGCCACCGAATGTCTTCCTGCAAGCGTTCGCAACGTTGAGCGCTCTTATGTGTGAATGTGTACCCACGTGTGTTCACACACACATGCACACATGTAATAGTACCATATGACTAGTACATTACTAGACTAATGAATTTAAATGGCCACGGAAATTATACTGTCATCGCGGAGTGAAATATTTGTCGTCCACAGATTTTCTATGTATTTTGTGTTAAGTTGTTTTATTTAAGAAAATCTACAGCTTTAATAATTTATACGGTGTTAAGTATTCTGACATAAAAAAATCAAAAGAAAAAAAACAATTTATTACTATCCTATAGTACATAACCACATGTCCTGTTCTACTTAATTTCAATACATTATAGATATTTTTCTTGTGTACAGTCAATATATTAATGTCTACACATTCCATCTAAAATTACTTGGCACTAAAATAGAGTTGCATCAATAAAAAAAGCACATTGTCCACACATCACAAAGAAGTCTCCCACGAGCGAGTAATGGCACCTATCTGAAACTGGACGATCGACATGTTATTGCTTTATGCGATTATAACCTAAAGAATTATAGAAATAAGGTACAAAATCCTATGCTCGGTTTAAGCGGACAGTACACCACATTTTTCCTTCATAGCGCACGGCTCGCTCGTGACTACCCTGACAGCTACTTTTTACCTTCCCCTTGTTCGTTTTGCGTGCATTGCTCTCTTTGTCTACTCTTATTTACGTCCCGACTCCACATTCGCGAGCATGAGACTCGCGTAATGACCCGTGATAATGTTACCGCAGATGTGCAATTGGACAAAAACGTTATCACAATGTTACTAAGCCTTATTTCATTTCTGTAATAAATTAATTAAAATTAATACAGTAAAACTAAATCACTTACGAACATTCGTTACGTCGTTATATTAATTAGATTTTTTTTCTTAATAATCAGTATATAAATCTACTATAGAATAATGGTGTTGGCACAGTAATTAATGAACTTTGGACATTTAAGAAATAAAGATAAAAAAATATCACATTGTAGATTCTTATAGCAGTATAATGTTATCTACAGTGGATATTTATCAGCAAAAGCAAATATGCACAAATAAACATTACTAGCACTTAAATAACTACATTGGTTGAAATGTAAATATTTGCATTTATCTAGTATTCTTCTTATTTATAATTAATAAGTTGATATGGTAAGAGATATAAACTATGGAGTGACTTAGAAGACCTAACCATTTATTTCATAAGCAACTTTAATATACATATAAATATGCGAAAACACATACATAGATTCATAGCCAAAATCGAATGGTAGTGTCAGAACCCGTAAATGGACTCATAGCTTTTAACACGTTCGCGACGGAATGTACTATCAGTGGCACATTCTTGTCTGTCCTGCGGGACAGGATGAGCCAACAGTGAGATTATTGTAAATAACCAATTTATTTACATACTTATTAACATTAGATAACTGTTTAATGTGCAATAGTAAACGTGTCAATTGCTATAACTCGGCAATGATTCGTGCACTACTAAAGGCTTAGCCCGCCTTATGGAGTCGAGTACGAAACGAGCCGGCCCCACGGTGCACACAGTGAATACAGGCCCGGTCGCGAACGTGTTACTCGGTTAACGTATCTATCGGGTGCATAATCTATGGCAATAATAAGCTCTTGTCTCTGGTCCACGAGGCGGAATGCCATGGGAACGGGTGCGCCCGAGCGCGGCGCTGGCGAGGTCCATACGTGTCACGAAATTATTAAAACCCTACGTCTCACTATTACCTCATTAAGTGCAGCTCGGCATCTGTGTTTACCGCGGGAAATGTTAAACGGTGCACGCTGAAAACTAGCCATTACGTAGGAATGCTACAGACGAATGGATTTTTTTATCATTTAAATTACTACCCGCAAATCAGCAATTGCATTGGGCTGTTCATAGTTGCGATATGCCAAATTATATAGGTTTAATCCAATGCTCACGATATTAATCCGATAAATATTTATACTACACACACATATATATATATATATTAACTAATTTTCATTAACTATCACACACATCTCTGCTCTATCCTAAGGAAAAGTGGCAAGGAACACCATTTGATAATAAGCCCACCTCATATACATGATTTTACTTTGAAAAAAAATAATTAATGTGTTAAAACCACCTTACCCAACCTACATATTATTGAAATGATTATTTACTATTTAATTATCGAATATTAACGTGTAGCTAATCTTAAACTAAACTAACTGAGTTTCAACTCAAAAATAAACGCGAAACTTTAAAGAACTTATACGTGTAATTTTCCTGGCCGGAAAACATCCAGACCAGACTATAAAAACTACCAGCATATGTCAATGAAATATAAATAAAATAAATTAATTCTTACCCAGATGTAATAACTAGTAAACTTAAAGAAATTGTGGCCGTTTTTGCAGAGACTACACAATGTGGCTTTTTCTTGTTAAATAGTTTTGTACAAATATTGCTGTGAGGCAGTTTGAATTGTTGCGTAGATTTTAAAATCAAAAAACAATGAGCACAATGTATCAAAGAAGAGCTAACCCACATTTAAATTATTTACACAGTCAATTGTTTTAACCAATGTATATTTATTTAATCGTTTTAATGTAAGTTTGTGATAGATTTTTATGCATTTGTGAGAGAAATATACAGTATGAAAGTCTATTGCCAAAGATGGTGCAATCTCCCAGCCCGTTCGTGAGAGTGACAAAGAACAGTGTCTTAGGCCGCCATCGGATACTGAGGAAGCGCGGGGCGCATGGCATACTGTACAAAGGGACAGTGGCACGTGAAAGTGATTAGCAGGGCACAGTGCCGCCTTGTCGCGCACAAGGGACCCCTTGTAGCTGCAATTGGGGAAGATGGGGCAAAACTGCAAAGTAATTTAATAAAATTAGAATGAATAAAATATATAAAATATTCGTTTCGTTCTTCTCCGTCGATATTTACGTTATAGTAATAAAGTTTTTAATAGTTAAAATATCATGTGCAATATTTATTTGGATTAATGATTAAAGCATTGAGAGCAGTGTGAAAGTTGATAGACCTTGACACTTGACCTGAACTGACATATGATATTGATTGACCGACGCCGTAGATCGTAAAGTATGTTCTCCCAGAATACTCGGACTCTCAAATGTATGACAACCGACACACAGCTATGTTGTAAGGGCGGCCGATTGATACTGGATGGTAGTTAGCTTGGCAGGATAAATAAACCCTACCACTATCCAGATTCTACTAATAATATAGCTCCAGGCTTGGTGCCTTCCTATGAGTTAATCAAATGTATGACCAAACTGTTATATATTATGCTTGAATAAGTTGTAACTAATTTACATTTGAAGTTTTATTAAAACGATCTGAAAATTTATTTCTCTTTTTTAATTTAGAATCATAATTTATCGGCAATTTATACAAAAATATATCTATTAAAACAAAATGAATATATTAAGTAGATTATTATTAACTTTAAATTAATTTAAGTTTTATATGGAACATTTTCTATACAAAGTTTTACGAAAAATCATTCTGATTAATCAAAGTTCAATAAAAAGTTCTGTATACTTGTAAGTACCTGAATTATACTTTCATCGTACATTTTGCTTAATGCTTGATATTTTTTAAATGTAGAACATTAAATAAACCGATTCATTAATGTGTAAAATTACCATAAGGAAACCAGCGTTTGTGGACACGCCTGGTGAACCTTCAATGTCAATCTGTTTCCATAACAGCATTGCTATATCTCAGCAGTCATGCATGTGAGAGGCAGGATTATTCGTGCGTACGCTTCAATACCTACGGCCTCTTTATCACTTAACATAAAAATATTTGAAGGTCAAGTGCTAGCCAATGGGCGATAAAGTAAATACATCAGCTTGCACCAAACGTCCCCACCTTCCTCGTGCGGAGCGGCGATGTCGCGTGCGATCGGGTTTCACTTCAACAACGAACCCTTTGTACATTACACCAGAGCTAAGAAACGAAAAAAACAATGTGTTAGCGGCACTTCGCGATGTAATTCCGACCGGCACCGGCGTGTAATTAAATAGACCAGGATCGTAGACCCGCGTTTAATTGTGAACAAGGTTGGTACGATAGCGGTGGCTGCGCAACGCCGGCTCTATGTAAGCTGGTCGTTGAGCAGTGCCAAATTTTGTGAAACCTCCGGTAATTGCGAGACAATGCGATGCGCGTCATGAACGACCGGCGTTGTGTTGTGAAGGGACACAACGAGGTCAGCGGAGTCGTTCCGATTAGAGCAGCGGTACGGGTTCGTTCGCACTTTTAGTTGGCGGCGATGTGCTAAGATACATTTGAGTCATCCGCTATCACGCTACTAGGTACCTCTGAACGCTCTCTAGTGTAGTACAAGTATTAAGATATAATGCAGAACTAGCTATCGCCTACTGGCGGTCGTGCCGTATTAGCCCGAAAGACCGGCAAACCCCATTCAAGTAATACAGTGCACTGCATTTAATAATTCATAATTACTATAGAGTTTAAAAATTAACATAAAGATATAAAAATGGAAAAATCACATCATGTATTAATATTTTTTTATGTACATATCTAAATAAATGATGGGGCTTACCTCGCAGCCCCCCCCCTCCCATACTGCCACCCTTTTGCTAACAATATACAGCTGTACCAACACCGCTGACAATCACACTATCACTTAATTGAACTTATGATATTGCGATGACGTCTTAATTCATTATTAATATAAAATTTGCAAGTTGGAGAAACGAAGGATATACCTTATCTACCTCTCGGATCTGAACAGACTGCAGGGTTCACTTTTTAAACTTCGCGAAATTACTTCCAAACTAGTCTAGTTTAAATTTCCCCAAAGTATTAATATTTGATTCACTTACTGTAAAATTATTTTGTTATTATATGTTATAAATACATCATTGTGATTTCTAAAACGGAGTCTTCACTGAAAATTTTATGAAAATAAATATATTTGTAATATTAATTATTTTATTGTTAATTGAGATTCAATAATTAAAAATATACTAAACAACTAATTAACAAAGCATTTATGATACAATCCTTAAAAGTTTTACCATTACAAAATAGAGCGAATATTATAATTAATAATTTACTAATAATTATCATACTCATTTCTCCGTTCAGGTAATTATAAATACACTTAAATTAAAAAAAATAGTTTACAAAAAGTTACCACTTATTCCCCCTAACCGTTTATTGAGTAAATACCTAATTAAGCAAACAGGAAACGAAATATTATAAACGTTTGTGCAAACGACTCAAGTATCGAAATACAATTGAGGAGCGCGCACTCGACAAAACCCGCCGATTTTCCCAAACAGCCATTAAAAAAAAGTTAAATAAAAAAAAAACACCCTGGGCCGCGCGAACCGAGCGTGAAATATGGAAAAGGAAAAAACGGCACTGCGCAAGTGAACAACGGACCCATTGAATGCCATCATAAAAATATGATTGACATATTCCTTAATATGACATCTTTTCGAGCGGTGATAATTTTTTTTCGTCGCCCAACAACTGTACACCAGTCTTAACTTTCCTGCTTTTCATATTAAAATAAACTCTATTGGCAGCACGTAAAGCTTAAATTGTTACCAGTGTTCGAAGGGTAGAAGGTTTAAAATTTTGTTAAACTATGTCAGAAAGGAGATATTAAGTGCTGTGTAATCCAATTACTTGTTCTTTGTCATATTTCGGATGTGGATTATGTTTCTATAGAGCCGCCATGTTTTCCTCCACTATGTGATTATGTACAAGGGATATCTATTGATCCTTGGTCTTTTGTCCCTAACATTCGCCTATAGTAATGACACGGCTAACAGATAGTGCTTTTGTTATCTATTGTACACTGTACATGATTTTTTTATGCAACCAACATGAGAAATAGCAAGAAGCATCAAAAAAAACCAATTACAACATACAATAAAATAATTAATAATATATAACAAGAATATTTAAACATGAAAGGACTAAAAAACCTAAAAGAAGTTTTAAAAATTCATTAAAGATCTTTTAAAAATTAAGGAAATAAATAATATGTTCATATCCTTTTATTAAATATCTTTCATTTAGCTTTGTTTTTATGTTCAAAGAACTTTTAATTTTATTATGACAACAAAATTTGCAATGGCGAACTGTCAATGTCATTCGAGCATTATAACAGCGTCGTAGTGAAAAAACAAGACATATTTTAATA
This sequence comes from Pharmacophagus antenor, assembly GCA_018245475.1. Taxonomy (NCBI): domain Eukaryota; kingdom Metazoa; phylum Arthropoda; class Insecta; order Lepidoptera; family Papilionidae; genus Pharmacophagus; species Pharmacophagus antenor. Next base: position 3,970 of record DWQX01002293.1, on the reverse strand, counting down.
AAGATAGACGATGATGTCAGTGTCAAGTGTCAAACCGTATCGTTCAGAAATTAATTAACGCCTCATGGCTAAAAAATACTTATATAGTAGTACTTTTCACCTTGTAATGAAAATAATCCTACATGTCATTATTACATGCCCGGTAATTTCTTTAGACTATTTCAAATAGATTCGTTTTTCTTACGTTACTACACTTAACAAATTTTTTTCTTTGTTTTTGAATGTCAATGTTTTCATCCTTATCATCACCATAGATTATTCACTGCAGTTTGTGTATATTACATATATATGGATCCAGCCCAAAATGAAACATCTCCTTTCTGATTTATGTGTTAATGTATTATAATTTTGTCACTTTAACACAGAATCGTTCTCTTTTACTATTACGTGATTATTATTGAAATTAATTTCAGTCAAAAGTGTTTAATCGTGAGTCGCTACTCCATCTTAACTGATGTAGTACTACTAAGGAAAGCTTTTATCCCGTAGAAAGTTTAAAATTACGTTTTTTTTTGTACCTTTAAATTCATAACATTGCAATGTTGTTTTATCATTGACCCTAATGCAGATTTTACTTAAAATATTGATTTTCATCAATAAAAATCTGTACGAAATACTTTTGCTGCACAAAAGTATTTTGTACAAAAAAGTTCTCATATGTCTTTAAAAAATATTTACTTCAGCCGTGTAACCAATGATACTGATGGAATGACACTTGAACAAATAAATAATTTAACGTCGTGTTATCGAAAGCATATCTAACAATGCCACGTGTAGTGTAGAACGCGTTAAAATTGTAATGTTTCGTAGTACTAGCGATTAAAAAAAGCGGAAATTAGCCAATAATTTTTTGTTGTTTTGAAATAAATATTTATTTTATTAAAATAATATTTTAACTACTATGCGTTATATATGTGGATTTCTTTTTTGATAATAGTTCAAAGGAATTTAATATGACGGCCTAATTTAATGCCGACACAAAGAAGTTTAGGAGCAAATACGATTGACGTAAACACGTCACTTAGCTGTCACTGGTCAGCTGATTCTGCGAAATCGCGCCAGGGCTCCACTGTTCCGCGATAAAGCGTTCCCGGAACAATCAAGTGACAAGTCGGTGTCTCTGTGTCTGTGGGCCAACGGTTCCAGACCACAGTCCCGGGGTTATCACTTAGAGCTGTCCGTGGAAGACAGTGTTAAAATTAGTAAGGCACGCAGATAATGCTATCGTCGCAGAATTCATTGTTTAATGTGAAACCTTATCACGTTACGTCTAGGTTTACAATTGTTTGATTAGTAATTTTTCGTATACGTTCTACTGATTTCGTAATGATAATTTACTGTACTCATTTTCACGCGTTGTCTTTAAATTTTACTCATTAGATATAAACTACGCAATTGCAAGACAAAATTTATTATGTGTAATAAATACAGGAGGTATTTCTAAATTTTTATCATCTAATTCACTGTCTAATCACTGGTTACTGTTGTAAAGTTTTATAGGTATGTGTGTATCGTAGGATACATAGAAATTGGCTCGCAGACTTTCTTCAGATTAATAAAAACATGAATATATTGCCAGAAGAGTTTAAAATATATGAAATGATTTTACGTGTAACATGACCTTTGAAAAAACAATAATTAAGTATAAAAAATGCCTAAACTTTAACCGTAATAATTTAATTAGCTAATTGGTCACAGTTCAGTTTACGACTAAGACTGGTCATCGCTAAAACAAAATCATAATTAGCAATAAATCGCGCCGCGCGGCGACTGTCGATCGATCCTTTCGATACACGAGCGATTACGCGTATCGATTTTGTTGTGCCTGTGTGGGTGTACGGCCTTGTGTATGTGTGTTGCTCGCACGGACAACAGATTTATTGTTAATGGTGTCCCGAACATAATTAAAATGGTTGATGTTTCGCCCTGCCCGATGCAACCGTCCTCTCTCGCCCCTTGCGCAGTGTAGTTCGCCAACAGACACGATCCAATAAGAAGACTGCCTTAATTTTGAATGTTATTAACAAATATGACAAGAATTTCTTCACATTTGTTAATAACATTGTTAATAACAGCGTATATTTATCCGAGTTCGGGATCGGTATACTACGTGCTATGCTACCGCCCCTAAGTTTGCCGCCATGAGAGTATTGTTGCAATCCGATAATAATATATATGAGAATACTCTGGATGTTCTCATAGAGAACACATCAACATCTGCGCCCTCATTGTCACTTGACACCATGCGTCGAAGTCAAGTGCTAGCTTGAAGCGAAGCCCATAAAAACACTGTCTCGAAATATGGTATTGTGCTTATTTCCCTAATAATTTGACTAGTTACAGCGCATTTAAAATCCCTATTTGGAGGCAGAACTAGTCTTTAAAATATACAGTGATACTATATCTAGATGGAGTTTGGTAAAAACTACCACCGGAATTCTGTTTTTACAAAAGTGTGACAAAAAGCCGTAAGACGAACAAAATACAGACGTCCTCCGAGTTAGCCTTTAAGATTTACTATTGTGATAATACCATGTAGAATAAAAATACCAAGTTTGTTATACTTATTATTTGTACTTAAATCCTCGACATTTGCGAATGTTGACAAAAGTGAAAGCATCTCGGTCTCCTCGATACCTCTCAAGTGTTCATCACTCTGCTGAGATAGTGTTATAGATAAGTTGGTGCTATAAGCCGCGCCGGGCCGGCCGCTCACCTCGTGCGTTACGTGGTCCGTGGCGCCATCTGCCCGCGACCGCCGCAATGAATGGACTCATTGTTCCGTTGCCATTATAATTTCGATAAAATTATAACAACTGGCAACTTGCAATCGTACAGTACAACCTCTTTGGTAAAGAATATTTTGACTGTTGCCGATGTTTTTACGGCATGGAACACGCAGAGCCCCAGTTGGTCGGTAGGATTATCGCTTAACACATCAAGCTAGCTAGCACACTCATACCAATCGACTGTAACAGCGTTGCTGTGTTCCGCCAGTCATACACGTGAGGGCCGGAATACTCGGTGCGAGCACGCTTCATCGTCTGCGACCTTATTGACACCTAACTTTAAGTGAAATTCAAGGTCAACTGTTAGCACATTTTATTCTGATGAAAAAAAAATGCTTTTGGCATAACTTTAATATTGAAACGCAACAACAAAATGATCAAAATAAGGAAATTTTTTCTTTTTAATTTGTTTATGAGCAAAATGGGGTATTAAAGTCAATAAGAGTGGTACTTAAAGCATACATCTTATCTCTTCACTGTAAGTCGTTAACAATTAATATAAAAAAAAGTAAATTTCTACATCATCCGTATAAAACTAACGACCATCAAGAGTAATCCTCTACAAGTTTAGAAGAAAACGTATTCGAATTTGTGTGGATGAATAATAAAGTACTTTATTGACGATTGAAAATTTGAACAATGATATAATAATGTATACAAAGGAGAGTGTGAACTAACAGTAGGAATTAAGAAAAGATCGCTAACCCGCTATAGCTGGATAAGCCAAAACAAGCACGACAGCTTTGTCATCTTCTGGGAAGTGCTCGGGCCGGCATCGAACGCCACGCCGCGAGACTATTAATCAAAGCCCCACCGTCGCCGAACTTAATTATTAGACGCGAGTTTATTTAATTTATTTCAACGTCCAATACGTTATGGGACGTACCGAAATATCGGTTGGTACCACGCCCAGCCATTAGGTGCCGGCTGAGCGCGACCTCTAGGGCTGAAGAAAATCTATACTTAATTTGAAATACTCTTCGTGTCGTCGTGTGATAGGTTTATTGAGGACGGAGTAGTTTGCCATGTACATAACACAGAATTCTCGGGCTACAGGAGAAGTGGAGACCGAATGGTGGTTTTCGAACTCGCCTGATAGCCTATCACCCCCACCGTCAATCTGGTGCCATAACAGTGTTATAATGTTCCGGTTGTATTTGTTCTTTCTTATTATATATATA
>DWQX01002292.1:0-22499 GCA_018245475.1 Pharmacophagus antenor | reverse complement strand
TCACCTTTAACCACATAGCACATAAAATTGGCACAGTAAAAAGAGAACAAACCTCATCATCAAAAGTAGGTAGATGCTCACTGCATGAAATAGGCTTTCCCTTGGTTCTGAAAAATCCATCGATCCTGTGCTGCCTACATCCAATTACTGATATAAAACTACGTCACAACTATACTTTTGTTAATACATTGTCTACGAGATACGAGATATCCCAATTTTAGCTAATGGCGGGACGGGACCTCCTTTCCTTTCCATGATTTTTTTTAATCAACAGCTTCAGAATAATTTAAGACCAAAAAACAATTAGAAATGTATATATCCACTTTCTATAGTTTGCCAAGCATGCTTTTGAAACATTCGAAAATGTGCGGGCGTTATGATGTGCTGAACGCAATGAGAACTAGAACAATACGCAATATGCTATTAAATAAATTATGTTATTGTTGTCGTTCGTGTTGCAGCCGCGGCCAACAAAGGGCAAGATGCGTATCCACTGTTTGGAGAACGTAGACAAGGCGCTGCAGTTCCTGCGCGAGCAACGCGTGCACCTCGAAAACATGGGCTCGCACGATATTGTCGACGGCAACCCGCGCCTCAGTCTCGGCCTCATCTGGACCATTATTTTGCGCTTCCAGGTCTCTTACTGTTTATTAATTGTACGAGCCGACCCATTCAGCCAAACATAATGAAAGCTGTAAAAAATATATAGTTAACAGTTCATTGGTCCGTTAAGATAGATGGCTGATTAAATCTTTTGAGTTGGGTTATGTTGATTATTTATTAACATTAGAGTTCTGAACGACTATGCTAACGTGTATAATATTTGCGATACCAACAGATTCAAGACATCACAATCGAGGAGACCGACAACAAAGAGACTAAGTCCGCGAAGGACGCGCTGCTGCTGTGGTGTCAGATGAAGACCGCTGGCTACAACAACGTGAACGTGCGCAACTTCACCACGTCGTGGCGCGACGGGCTCGCGTTCAACGCGATCATACACAAGCACCGGCCCGACCTAGTGCAGTTCGAGCGGTTGCACAGGAGCAACCCGATACATAACCTCAACAATGCGTTCAACGTCGCCGAGGAGAAGCTCGGACTCACCAAGCTCCTCGACGCCGAAGGTACGATGCTTTACATTATCTATATCGAAACCTAGCTGCGACTACTTCAATATGCAGAATTTAAAAAAATAGATTAAATAATGTAATCATTTCATAAACCTTTTCTTCGTACTTCGTAACAGTCTTACAGTTGTAGTTCACAAAGTTTCCGTATGAGGGCCTTAGCGTCACTGCAGATTTGACGCGTATCAAGGCTTTTTTAGTCAGATCGCTTTAAATGCTTCTCGTAAAATTTTTAATATTCTTGCTTTTCTCATAAGTTGCAGCGATGGTGCGATATATTATAAATCTTGTATTACTCAGTAATGGTACGTCTTGTAACAGAATAGTTTATTTTACCGTACTATAGCGATGTTATGTAAATATGGATAAATCAAAGATGGTACAATGAAATGGTTGAAAAAAATAACTTAATCACATTAACATTTACTATATAAAAATGTATTTCAGTGTTTGGGCTTGCCGTGTGGCATGGTATTATTATCTTTTGATTGCCTTGTTTGCTCTGTGCCTGGACATATATCGTAGAACATTTAGTCGAAGAAACATATCAAGTGTGAGTGAAGTGACATTTTAGGCTATCGACAATAAGTCGAATGGCTCTTTTACCGAATATATTTATGAATAATGATTTATCTAACGTTGCAGCAACTTATGAATAATGATCTGCAAGGAGTAGGTTCCTATTTTAATTATTGCAAATTGTCATCTCTTAGCCTTGCAGTATTTTTATTTCTGTACCGTTTAATTGAAAGTGATAATATTACATTACGACAACGTAAACCTGTAAATAATATATTTTCATTTATTATTTTAGATATCGCCGTGGATCATCCCGATGAGAAGTCAATCATCACATATGTGGTGACTTACTACCACTACTTCAGTAAGTTGAAGCAAGAGACTGTACAAGGCAAGCGTATCGGCAAAGTTGTCGGTATCGCCATGGAGAATGAGAAGATGATGATGGAATATGAATCACTGACAAGGTTAGCTAATCAGAAAAAAAAATTCAAATACAATGGCGGAACGAACCAACTTTTTACATTATATTTACAAATCTTTACCTTACTTATTAAAAGTCAGAAAAAATATTTGATACAATTACTGGGTTCTGAACAATAATTAATTTGTTGTTTAACAATAGTAATGAAGAAATAACAGTTAAGGAGAATGTTACAACTTAATGACAAATAAGGAGCTTATTTTCGTGGATTTTGTCTTCAATTTAACGAAAGAAAAAGTGTACTTCTGAAATTAACAGTGACCACAAGTTTCTTACTTTTGTCTGGCTGCTAACGAGAGTCTCCATTTTTGGCACCGGCGTTAGTCATATAAACATTAAAAAACGGCTGTAAAGAGCCAATTAAAAATAAGTTTTTAATTTTAATTTTTCAACATGTTTAACAATCATTCATACATCCTTTTATGAAGTCAATGTTTTAACTAATCAATGGAATTATTTTAGCGATCTTCTTCAGTGGATCGAGAAGACCATCGAGGCACTTGGTGACAGGACGTTCGCAAACTCATTGGAAGGAGTACGACAACAGCTTATACAGTTCGCCAATTACCGCACCGTCGAAAAGCCGCCCAAGTAAAATGAAAATAGCTTTATGTATTACATTAACACACATTGCGTACAATGCTTTTTTATCGGTTATGGATTAATACTTGCCCTCCACTTCACCTGATAAGTAACAATGAGGCCCTAGGAGGTAAAGCGTGTTCGCCCAGTATACTTTCGGCTTTCACTTGTATGACTGCCGGAACACAGCAATAGTATTATGGCAGCAGATGGACATTGTGGGTAGCTAACCAGACAGGTTTGAAGAACCCTACTACCATCTAAACTCCTCAAATTCTGTGGCCCGGAAGTTAACCCGGGACTTCGGCGTAATAAGGCAAGTGGGTAAACCACTGCGCCACAAGGACAGTAAAAAATACTCTACGTTATCAATACACGTTTAAAGAACGCGCATTTTCGAATCCTTTAGATCCATGATTTAAAACAATAGTAAGCGAATACGTACATTTTTAGTTTGTATTATTTTCTATTACATTCATATATATTATTCTTAATTTGCTGATTGTTCCGAAAAAAAGGAGACTAAAACGAGAATACTATTGATTTGCTATAAACTAGATACCTCGTCTCAGGTTCTGAAAGTAGTAAGAAATTATGACAAATGAAAGGCATACTCTTGATAATATCTATATGTGTATATAATTACACTATCAAAGTACTGGAAAAAAAAAATCGATAACTGTAACAATGTATTGATGATTACAGGTTTGTGGAGAAAGGAAACTTGGAAGTGTTGCTGTTCACACTGCAGTCGCGCATGCGTGCGGCCAACCAGAAGCCTTACACGCCGCGCGAGGGCCGGATGATACACGATATCAACCGCGCGTGGGAGCGCCTGGAGAAGGCGGAGCACGAGCGAGAGCTAGCGCTCCGCGAGGAGCTCATACGTCAAGAGAAGCTCGAGCAACTAGCCGCGAGGTGAAAGTTAACTCCTTAACAATAAAAAAACGCCCTTGCCGTGACATGAAGAGAAAAGGGAAGCAAACAAATGTACATAACTTCGCTATTACAAACTTATATCTTCATGTTATACTTTTTACATTATTTATTTAATTTTGTTTTACTACCATTACCCCACAAAAGATAACAATAAACTAATTTAATGTCTTATGGCATCAGGCAAAGTAATTAATGCTAGGCATATGGCAATGATGGTTGCAAAGTATAGAAAAATTTTAGAAAAAATCTACTTATTCCTTTTAATAGTATACTCAAATTTGAATTATAATGCATTTAAAACATCTGTAATTATTTTATGATAATGTAAATATAATTAAAAGGGCAATACTATTATAAACCATGTACAAATAAAAACAAAACTTTGATTTTAATTTATTATCAAACCATCCGAATACAGATTCAACCGCAAAGCGCAAATGCGCGAGACGTGGCTGTCGGAGAACCAGCGGCTGGTGAGCCAGGACAACTTCGGGTTCGACCTAGCAGCGGTAGAGGCGGCCGCCAAGAAGCACGAGGCTATCGAGACCGATATCTTTGCGTACGAAGAGCGCGTGCAGGCGGTCGTCGCGGTGTGCTCGGAGCTGCAGGCCGAAACGTATATCTATTATCGATTATTTATTAGATGTTAATTATATATCATATCCTATATATTAACGTCTTATACATAATATATGAATAGTAGATTAAATCATGTGTATTACTTTGATAAAGTAAATATTTGATTTCGCATGCGCCAGTTCCGATTTCTATGAAGTTGTAAGTCGTCAATAAAATTAATAGGGGCTAACATCATTAGAATTTATTTGTGATTTTGTTTTAATGTAATATAGTAATAATATAATAATAGAATTAGGTATTTATAGTTCCTTTTGAAAAGCGATAAATGAATATTAGCTAGAGTTGTTTTTTCGCTATAAATAGGAATTTTTGCTTTCCCTTATAGATACCACGACATGGAGCGTGTTTGCGCGCGTAGAGACAATGTGTTGCGGCTGTGGGCTTACCTGTTGGAGCTGTTGCGAGCTAGACGTGCACGCCTTGAGCTCTCCTTGCAACTGCAACAGAACTTCCAGGTATAAACTGACCTCTCTGTGCATGTCGCACTCTATCTCTGTTTCTAAAAGAATAATAAAAAAAAAAACTTAACAAAGCATATTATAATGAAAAAAATCTTCAGTTTGTTGTTTGTTTCTTAAGAGTTTCTTGCTGGATTTTTTTTCCATTTTAGAACTGTCGTTAGAATCATTTAATAATTCAAAAACACATGTGAATTTGATTTTGATTAAAGTATATTTATGAAATTTTACGTGAATCTTATAATTGTGATTTTGTATTACAGGAAATGCTCTACATATTGGATTCCATGGAAGAGATCAAGATGCGCTTATTAACGGACGACTACGGCAAGCATCTAATGGGCGTGGAAGATCTACTGCAGAAACACGCTCTCGTAGAGGCTGACATCAATGTACTAGGCGAACGGGTTAAAGTATGTACTCACAGGCACATGAAGTACATTATAGAATGTGAATAAATTAAAATGAGAACACCAATATCAAACAGACAGTTTATTGGCTATTGAATCTTCTTTGACCAACCTTCTTCCCAGTTTAGTTTATTTATGGGCTGTTCAATAGTCCGTCCAATAAGCAAGCTCTTATTTGGTTAATGTCTAGTCACAACTATAGGACTGTAGTTATTTTAACTATATACTGTTAATGCAATGTGGAAACATTACTCGACGTACTGACGGCCGTTACGTATCGGTAGATGCTGTGTAGACAGGCCGTAGAAAAAATGGTCCGACGATCTAGTGAATTTCACGGGAAGCAGCTGGATGCGGACGGCACAGGATAGATCGGTGTGGTGAAGTTTGGGGGATGTCTGTTCAGCGGTGGGCGTCTATTGGGTGTTGATGATGACGGGGGTGATGATGATGTCCCGGCGCTTTGTTATATAAATTGTTTTCTTTGACAGGTGGTTGTTGGTCAGTCGCAAAGATTTTTGGAGCAAGAAGAAGGCGGCTACCGTCCCTGCGACCCAGCTATTACTGTGGAACGCATTCAGCAGCTCGAAAATGCTTATGCCGAGCTCGTTCATCTTGCGGTTGAGCGCAGGTAAGGAATTATTACCTACGTTGCTTTATTTTAATTTGTCCTATCTCAAACTACTTCAAATCTTGCAGGAAGTATCAATGTCTATTTTTTATGTATAGTATAATATGATTTGGAAATCAAAATATTTGTTGGCTTATAGAAAACGGTTAGAAGACAGCCGCAAGCTGTGGCAGTTCTATTGGGATATGGCCGATGAGGAGAACTGGATCAAAGAAAAGGAGCAGATCGTGTCTGTTGATGACATCGGTCACGATCTCACCACCGGTAAGACGATCAATATTTAAATGTTGACAATTAATAGTTATTGTTGTGTTTAATGGCATATTATAATTTTATTGCATTTTCAATTCTTAAAAGAGTGATTATAATATTATTGTGCTTATTATAAGGTAAGTTATTTTTATTTTCTTTAAATTAATATGTATAAATTAAAATCTTATATATTTTAAATGCATATCACATTCTTAATATTAAAATATTATTGCATTTGTTTAAGAATCAGTCTTACATAAATGGATCTGTTGTAAAATGAAATGAATCAAGTTAAATCTAAATACAGTTATATTCTCTTGGTGATGCAGCGATGTTGAATTACTTCTACCTATATTATTTATAAATTTGAATCGTTTTAAAATAATTACGTATCTGGTAAATAATGCTCTAAATAATTTCAGTATACTTGCTGATCTCCAAACACAAAGCGTTGCAAGATGACGTGATGGCGCACGAGTTGCAGTTAATGAGTGTCGCGGCCGTAGGAGACGAGCTCGTCTCTCAGGGACACTTTGGAGCAGATCGAATACAGGTACATGAATTACACACTACTCGGCATTTGATTTGTCACGTTGGACACAAGAGTAAGACTTGGGTTTCGTAGAACTTTGATTGCAATAAACAAAGATAATCTCTTACAACACCGAACCTAGATTTCTCTTCCCTAATTTTAACGTTTTTTTTTTTATGCAAAATTATTTTAACATTTAAACTTCCAAGTTCTTATATTTTTGCAAATATAAAGAATACTGTAATGTTGGAAAAAACTTCATTGTTTTCAAAAAGTTATTTCTCATTGATCATTTCCATTTGTAATCTCTCCTTATAGTCCCTTATTCAAATCTCTCAGGTTCGTCTTCGCGATATCCTGAGTCAATGGAATCATCTTCTAGACGTGGTTTCACTGAGGAAAAACCGATTGGACGCTGCCGTCAGATACCACCAACTGTTTGCTGATGCTGATGATATTGATAACTGGATGTTGGACACCCTTAGGTAAAAAATATTTGCACTTTGCTACCACTGTTTGTATGTGACTGTCACAAACGAAAATTTAAATCTGGTACAGAACTTTCATATTATACGATTTTACTTGTTGTCTTAATATTTCATATTACAAAATAGTGTAATGATTATGTGAAATAAGATAATGCAATACAATACTACCGTGGAAGTTATATTAATTACGATCTTAAATGTGTTTTTATTTGTAAGACTGGTTTCATCGGAGGATACCGGCGTGGACGAGGCCCAAGTGCAGAGCTTGCTGAAGAAACACAAAGACGTGACCGACGAACTGAAGAATTACGCAAATGTCATACAACAGCTCAAGCAACAGGTTAGTGTGTGCTCTTGTTGATTTAAATATAGCTTACTAGTTAACATGTTTTTTTTTTAATATAATATTTGTTTTTAGATAATTGTAGTACGTAATAATAGAAATTAAATCATAATCCACATCACATCACATAATGTTAATCTCTTAAATTATGCCATTTAGTTTTAAGTGTGCGCGTCTAGAAAACTCTGGCTCTCTTTTATATAACTGCCAGAACAGCAATGCTATTATTGCGACTTATTGATATGGAGGGTGGTAGGTAGTCAGGCGGATTTGAAAAATCCTACTATCATCCACTACTCGTGTGACTGCGTAATCGAACCAGGGACCTTAGTATTACATGACCATTACCACAGAGAAACGGTTGGCAAAGGTAAGTATTGTGGTACTAACGCATGTTATTTCATCAGGCGAGCGAGTTGAGCCCGGAGGACGCGAACAGCGCCGAGGTGACGTCACGGCTGGCCGCCATCGATGCGCGACACGGCGAGCTGGCCGAGCTGGCACGGCTGCGCAAACAGCGGTTACTCGACGCGCTCTCACTGTTCAAGCTGCTCGCTGAGGCGGACGCCGCCGACCAATGGATCGCGGAGAAGCACCGCATGCTCGACACGATGCTGCCGCCCGCGGACATCGATGACGTGGAAATTATGAAGCACAGGTTATCTTACAAATATTGATTTGTGACTTAAAGAAATATAACATCTTGATCTAACTTCTTGTTGATACAACGCAAATATAATAAAGTGGTTATATTTTTATATCTAACTCGATAAAAAATGCACTTTCCTACTGAAGTGAATGTGAGTTTCGAAGCGCCTAAATTAACCATCAAACAAATATTGAGTATTGTGCTTTGATGGATCCTTTATTGTAATACAATTTTTGGGGGTAACGAAACATAAGACGTTACATTTCAAGACTATAAGCGCAATGTCTGTCTTAACTACCACCTTTTAGCTGACACCTAAAAAGTGAGGGCTGGCTGTCACAGAATAAAACATGTGTTATTAACTTTAATATTTTTATCCAAATGAAGATACGACGGATTCGACAAGGAGATGAATGCAAACGCGTCGCGCGTAGCTGTGGTGAACCAGCTGGCGCGGCAGCTCATACACGTGGAGCACCCGCAAGCTCCGCGCATACAGGAGCGGCAGGCGAGCCTCAACCATGCTTGGAGCACACTGCGTGAGAAGGTGGCCACATTGTTTCGTTGTTTATATACAAAAAAAAAATACCATTTGTGTTAGTGCCTTATTTTTGGCAGTTATGATACTTAACTAGTGGAACTCATACTTAAGCACCTTGCAGGTAACTATGGTAGTGTGCGAAAGCATACCCTTAGCTTTGACTAATGGCGAAGAAAAATGACACGGTAGGGTTTTACCCAGTAAAAGTCCGACATGACTCTGCCCCCGCAGCATAAAAGTAGCCAATGTAAGATTTCCCCACTAGAAAACAAAAGGAATTTTACTTGCAAAAATTGTACTCAATATTGTATTTGTCAGCCTTTGGAACAACAAAAAAAGATGAATGTTAATAATTTTGTGCTATTCCTTCAGTTTCTTTTATGTAATTATAGAAATAATTTTGTCGTTTAGGCGGAAGCGAAGAAGGATGAGTTGAAGGCGGCACAAGGCGTACAGACATTCCACATCGAATGCCGTGAGACGGTGTCTTGGATTGAAGACAAGAAGCGTATCCTGCAGCAAACTGACAACCTCGAGATGGACCTCAATGGTAATTCATATTTGCAAAGATACGAATTTAAAATTTCCCCTACCGATCGAAACACTTCTCAGTAGACTTTTAGCTTCCACATGCATTCGGTTTGCAATAAATAAATAGGCTCTACTTTTTCTTTCTTACATAATTTTTTTACATTATTATTTCCGAATACCATTAACAACAATGCTGATATTATTGAACGTAGGAAAAAAAATAGTTGATTTATTAGGATTAGGCGCATGTTATTATTATCTGAGTAATTTCTATTGCATTGTGTTATTATTATATTTTATTATGTATGTAGTATTATTAGTGTATGTATTATTTATTATGTATATTTAGTATTGAAATGATAATATAGTAACGAATGTTTTATTTGAGGCGTGATGACACTGCAACGTCGCCTATCGGGTATGGAGCGCGACTTAGCCGCGATCCAGGCCCGCATTGCGTCCCTGGAGAGCGAGGCCAGCGCCATCGAGCACTCTCACCCCGAGGAGGCGCAGCTCATCCGCGACCGTATCGCGCTTATCAACGACAACTGGGAGCAGCTCACGCACATGGTCATTATCACCGTTTATCATATCAAATTGCCATAGTCAGTCACTTGGTACCTGTCCTAAGTAGGCCTACAGTTTTCATCGAGAGTATCTACAAAGGCGGATATTTTCTGTCTATCGCACAAAACGCCACGGTTGACAAACATTTTCTCTTCTAACACATACTGAATTTCATATTCCTAACTTTCATATTTGACACTATTGTTACTTATCGAACACTACTTTGTATTTTAGAATATATTTAACTATTAATTATAGGCATAGTCATTATAACGTTCAATATCATCACTTTCGTTTGTAGTTGAAAGATCGAGATTCAAAATTAGAGGAAGCGGGCGATTTGCATCGCTTCTTGCGCTCCGTTGACCACTTCCAGGCCTGGCTCACGAAGACACAGACCGATGTCGCATCGGAAGGTAAGTTACAAATACATCTACTAATAATTATTTTTTTTCACTAAAATTTTTGTTTTGGTTAAAATATATTTACACATAAAATATGCTCTCCTGTTGATGTTATAAAACCATCAAAGACTTAAGTGTATCAATTTTTTTTTATAAGGATTGCTTAAGGTCGGAAATTTATAAGAATGAGGCAAATAATAAGTAAGCAGTTAGTATGAGCTCTGATTATAACATTTATTTTCAGATATTCCGTCATCGTTGGCCGAGGCAGAGAAACTGTTGTCTCAGCACCAGACCATCAAGGAAGAAATCGATAATTACAAGGATGAGTATGCTAAGATGATGGAGTATGGAGAAAAAATTACTGCCGTTAGTTTTCATATTATTACTTTATTGTTGCTTTCTCATAAGCATAATGTATCTGAGTTTTGTCTGAAGTATCCCTAACCTTTTTATACTTGCTAGAATTATTACAATAGATATTTTTTTACTACAAATTTGTGTTAAGATAGACCAAGATAATTATTAATTTTTAGAATAACTTAGGCGTTTATAGTGCGAGTATTGATAGTTCTAAATAGATTCTGATTAGTTGGATAATGATGTGTGTCTGTGTTTTAGGAGCCGTCGACACAGGACGACCCGCAGTATATGTTCCTGCGCGAGCGGCTAAAGGCGCTGCGCGAGGGCTGGGCAGAGTTGCAGCAGATGTGGGAGAATCGGCAACAGCTGCTTACGCAGAGCCTCGAACTGCAGCTACTTCAACGCGACGCGCGCCAGGCGGAGGTGCTGCTCGCACATCAGGAGCACAGGTACACATGAACTGAATATTGTTATCGCATAAAACGACATACTGTTCATATAAGTATGTGTATAGAAATGCTCGCGTAAAAAAACGTAAATTAACTAATGCTAAATTAGGTAATACTAAATTGTACTAACCATTACGCGTAACACACGGTTCTCTTCTTTGCGTTTTTTTTTTTAATAACATGGAACTTAAAAGAAGTATGTAAAAATGCAAATAAATCGTATAATGTAGAGAAAATGGTCATAGTTTATAATAAATAAGTGTTTGTTCACAGGCTGGCTAAGACAGAGCCACCTACTAACTTGGAACAAGCTGAGAATATGATTAAAGAACATGAGGCGTTCCTTACAACGATGGAAGCTAATGACGATAAGATCAATTCTGTCGTACAGTTTGCCAACCGTTTAGTCGAAGAGAGACACTTTGATGCCGATAAAATCCAGCGCAAAGCTGAGAACATCGAAGCTAGACGCAACGCTAACAGGGAAAAGGCTCTTCAGCAAATGGAGAAGTTGCAAGATCAATTACAACTACATCAATTCCTTCAAGACTGTGATGAGCTTGGTGAATGGGTTCAAGAAAAGAATCTTACAGCACAAGACGATACCTACCGTTCAGCCAAGACCATTCACTCCAAATGGACACGTCATCAAGCATTTGAAGCTGAAATTGCAGCCAACAAAGAACGTCTATTTGCCGTCCAGAATGCGGCTGAAGAACTCATGAAACAGAAACCCGAATTTGTGGAAGTTATATCTCCGAAAATGCACGAACTTCAAGATCAGTTTGAAAACCTACAAACGACTACCAAAGAAAAGGGAGAGCGTCTCTTTGACGCTAATCGCGAAGTACTTCTTCACCAGACCTGCGACGATATCGACTCCTGGATGAATGAGCTCGAGAAGCAAATCGAAAACACTGACACAGGCACTGATCTGGCATCTGTCAACATTCTCATGCAGAAGCAACAGATGATCGAGACTCAGATGGCTGTCAAGGCGAAGCAGGTCACCGAGTTAGAAACTCAAGCAGAATACCTCCAAAAGACTGTTCCGGACAAAATGGAAGAAATCAAAGAGAAGAAGAAAACGGTTGAACAAAGGTTCGAGCAGCTTAAAGCTCCTCTACTGGAGCGTCAACGCCAATTAGCGAAGAAGAAGGAGGCCTTTCAATTTCGCCGCGATGTCGAGGATGAGAAATTGTGGATCCACGAAAAAATGCCACTGGCTACAAGCACAGACTACGGCAATTCCTTGTTCAATGTTCAAATGCTTCAGAAGAAGAACCAGTCTCTTAAGACGGAAACAGAAAACCACGAGCCGAGGATCTTGACTGTCATCTCCAACGGACAGAAGCTCATTGACGAAGAGCACGAAGCTGCGCCCGAGTTCAAGCAGCTCATTGATGAATTAACTACGAGGTGGCGAGAACTTAAAGGTAAGATGAACAGTTTTAATAACCAAGTACTGGAATTAATGCTTCTCTTTATGTATTCATAATATTCAGATTTCCTGACAGAGAACTCGTGCATACGCGTTGATCTGTAATATTAGGTTTACTTTTTTATTCTTATATTTTATGTTTAATCAATTGTTAAATGTGTTATTAATTAAAAAATGGATATTCCCCACGTTTACTTTTAGATGCCATCGAAAATCGCAAAAATGACTTAGCTCAATGGGAGAAGGCTCAGCAGTACCTGTTTGATGCTAATGAGGCTGAAGCTTGGATGAGCGAACAAGAACTGTACATGATGGTAGAGGATCGTGGGAAGGATGAAATCTCTGCACAGAACCTCATGAAGAAACACGAGATTTTGGAGCAGGCAGTAGATGACTACGCACAGACCATCAGACAGCTGGGTGAAACAGTCCGTCAGTTGACCAGCGAGGATCATCCACTTAGGTAAGTCAACTAAAACTATTGTTTTATTACTGGAAAAATTATTCGATTGAAAATAAGGACTTGATTTCGAAGGAAATCTACACAACATTTAATTTATGCACCATAGCCAAATACGTTCATTTTTTCGAAAATATCCGTAAAATTTGATTGGTTAAGTAATAATTACTTAAATCGATTTTAGATAAAATATGAAAAGGCGTTTTGACAGACATTTGAGGTATTGTTGACAAGATAAATTTTTATTTTTTTATGTAATGATTCTTTTACTATAATGCGCTTAAACCTTTTTTATGTACGCTTCCTTTGTTTTCAAACTGTAGCGAACAGATCTCGGTCAAGCAGTCCCAAGTTGACAAACTATACGCCGGTCTTAAAGACCTAGCGGGCGAGAGACGCGCCAAGTTGGATGAGGCGCTGCGACTATTCCAGCTGTCGCGGGAGGTGGACGACCTGGAGCAGTGGATCACCGAGCGCGAGCTGGTAGCCAGCTCGCAAGAACTCGGACAGGATTACGATCACGTCACTGTATGTATACACTATGATCACCATATAATGAACAGAGCATAATGTATAATTTTAAAAATTCGTATTTTTGTAAATATAGTTATAATAATAATATCTATAAATTGTAGCAGAAAATTATTAAAAACTAACTCATGAATTTTATCCTGTCTAATAAATATAAAGAGAATTTAATCCTTAACGAATGAATGCTGTTATATTAGCGACATTATAAAATTTCCACAAAATTGTACCGAAACAGCCTCTACAGGAAAATATTTTTTTTAGCATCATTTGTATATGAAAATATCAGTAATAATCGGTAATAGATTTTCTGGCAAACTAATAAAAACATTTATTTTTTGATAATTTGTCGATCTGTTGATCAATATACCAAAAAATTCACTTCGTTAAAGGTTAAATTATTGAAAGGATTTTATTCGCGCAGTTGCTCTGGGAGCGATTCAAGGAGTTCGCGCGCGAGACGCAGGCGGTAGGCTCGGAGCGCGTGGCCACCGCGGAGCGCATTGCCGACCAGATGATCGCCATGGGCCACTCGGACAACGCGACCATCGCGCAATGGAAGGAGGGCCTGAAAGAAACCTGGCAGGACCTCCTCGAGCTCATCGAGACGCGAACACAAGTATGTTGTCTGTATAGTCTGTCCGTCAAATGCGCAAAGTAAGCCTACTATCTACCGGGTCTAGTTAATTACGACTTCAGATCTTCGTCCCGAACATTGATATCTTTTATATTATTCTCTTTTAGCCCGTAGGGAGTTATTCATTTAGTACTTATCGAAACAAAGATTGTTTTATATTTTTTTATTACTATTTCATTTCTTGGTACAAAAACAATAGTTTAACATTAAAATGCAAATAATAATTTGGCTTTTATTGTTAACTTTGTCAGTGTTATGAGTATAATTTTTACTTGCAGAATATTAAAATTACTTAAAAAGAGTTAAGCGTGTTTTGTAGGAAAAATTCACTATTACAACTAGATTACATCTCGGTTTATATTTAATGGTTTTAATAAAATATTAAAAAAAAAACGTTTTCCACACCATCATACAATTTTGCATTAAAATATTTGTTATATTAACTACAATAATTGAAAAAATCGTATAGATGTTGGCCGCTTCTCGTGAGCTTCACAAGTACTTCCACGACTGCAAGGATACACTGCAGCGTGTAAGCGAGAAGGCACGAGGTGTGAGCGACGAGTTAGGGCGAGACGCCATCAGCGTGGGCGCGCTGCAGCGCAAGCACCACAACTTCATGCAGGACCTCAGCACGTTACAGCAGCAGGTAAATAGCGAAATAGTAACACCATTATTTAAATTCCGAACTTTTATACAGTATGAGATTAATTTGTGTATGAACACAATAGTATATAGTGATGACTACTAAAAATTTATATTACATAAATTAAATTTTATGACTCATTTCGATCTTAAAAAAAAGATAATTTTAGAGTAACAAAATAAACGTTACATCTATGCGTCCAAATTATTTAATTCTAGGGAATGCACTTCGAGTGCTATTGGAAACATTTTATAACAGAACGACAGCCAGTAACATCAATCTCTATTGTGTATAACTTTGAAATATGGAATCAAATTCAAAGTATATATTTTTTTTTTTCATTTAAATATTCAAGGGCACTGAATGGTCTAATGTTTATCACACCTATATGCAATATAATTGGTTACGTATACAGGTGGAGGCAATAAGCTCGGAATGCGCACGCCTCGGCGCCTCTTACGCGGGCGATAAGGCGCTGGAGATCACGCGGCGCGAAGCGGAAGTGCGTGAGGCCTGGGGCTCGCTCCAAGCCGCATGCGCTGCGCGCCGTGCCAAGCTCGAGGACGCGGACGACCTGTACCGCTTCCTTAGCCAGGTGCGCACGCTCGCGCTCTGGATGGACGACGTCGTGCGCCAGATGAACACCGGCGAGAAGCCAAGGTACGACAGCTTCCATGACATTTCATGAAACACCCACTTCCTATGGATGCTTATATGCTTTTGATGAAAACTATCGGGAGTATGAATAGTAGTTTTAAAACCTGTGTTGTATACGAAACAATATTTATAGTATTCGGCATTATATTTGGCACGACTAGAAAGTTTCTCCATTTTAGTAAAAGCGTTACCTCTTTTGCTGTCGTATGACTGCGGCAGACAATGTTTTATTACACCGAACCGCCTTAATTGGCTTCCGGCATCTATACTTGTAACGCGCTTTACCATCTACGGCCTCATTGTCACGTAACATCAGGTGAAATCGAAGCCACAAGTGAAAGTCCACAAACGATAAAAAAATATGCCAAATCAAATGTCGGGTAACTGTATATATTAAATATAAAATAATTTTATTTATATACGAAACAACTCCGTAATGCTTTCACAGGGACGTCAGTGGTGTTGAGCTGCTGATGAACAATCACCAGTCGCTGAAGGCGGAGATCGACACACGCGAGGACAACTTCACGGCGTGCATCTCGTTGGGCAGGGAGCTGCTTGCGCGGCAACACTATGCCGCTGTGGACATCAAGGACAAGCTGCTGCAGCTCACTAACCAGCGCAACGCACTCCTCAGGCGCTGGGAGGAGCGCTGGGAAAACCTTCAACTCAGTAAGATATTTTTTCTTAAACTTTCCATTAACCTCTAATTTATTTATTTATTTTCTTGGAAATTACTGTCTCTTAAGAATATCCTATATTATGATCTATAGTTAGGACACTTACAGAGCACCTTATTGCGTTTGTGACTCTTACAAGTAAGATATTACTACCCCAGACCCCAGTAATATTCAAATTAAAAAAAAAATTGTTTATTCAGAAATATTCCGTAGCACAATATAATAAAGTCAGAGGTTTTTTTTAAGTACTAAAAACTTGGTCTAGGAAATCCAAATCTTCCATAATATTACAAATGTAATATGACTGTCTACATTTGTTAACTACAACAGTATTAAATTTTGACTGTATTTGTTTGCGGTACAAATAGGCACTGTAAATGTGAAACGATCAGTGCTCAAAATAATTACTTTTATTTAGCACTAACATAATATTAAAATCTTTTATGTTAAGATGTTATATTATAATCATAACAAGTAATGTTAGTATTTGATAACTATAATTACTATGTTAATAATTTTCCCCTCTTAGTAGGTAGAATTAGCGTAAAATCAATCAATGTATTATTTGGTCTTACTTTAGTTTTTTTTATATGCATTCATTTTCACTTTTAAAACATTTTCATGTTTAATGCTATCAATTGTATAAATGTCGTTTTGTAGTACTGGAGGTGTACCAGTTCGCGCGCGACGCCGCTGTGGCGGAGGCGTGGTTGATCGCGCAGGAGCCGTACCTCATGTCGCAGGAGCTGGGCCACACCATCGACGAGGTAGAGAGCCTCATCAAGAAGCACGAGGCCTTCGAGAAGTCAGCTGCCGCGCAGGAGGACCGCTTCTCCGCCCTCCAGCGGCTCACCACTGTAAGACTTCACATCGATCGAATTTTTAACAGCTTGCTATTCGCACGCATAGTACACTGTGATCATGAACAGAGTTTTAATCTTTTGTACTCTAAATTTTATTCCAATTTCGTTACCGTGCTTCAAACGCTTTTTGATAAATGATGTGACATTGGAGTACCAACGGTTAAATATTCTTAATATCTCGATGCAGTAAATATAAACGACACTTCTCGTATTCAAATAGAATCAAAATATTTGCACAAACACAAGTCACTCCAGCATAAATATAGAAAA
Organism: Pharmacophagus antenor; assembly: GCA_018245475.1. Taxonomy (NCBI): domain Eukaryota; kingdom Metazoa; phylum Arthropoda; class Insecta; order Lepidoptera; family Papilionidae; genus Pharmacophagus; species Pharmacophagus antenor. Next base: position 5,406 of record DWQX01002292.1, on the reverse strand, counting down.
ATGTGAACAATTTTATTTATATATTTATGCTGAAATTAAATCTGATACACACACATAATTATTAAAATACATTTACTCTCATATTATAATAGTTTAAATATTTGCAAATTAAAAAAATACCTATAATCTTGTTATCGGTAATTTTACTTGTACAGAAAAAATTACTGCATCAAATATCCATACTGTTTTGTATTGTACAGCACCTTTCTGCATACTTCTTGATTGCATTGAATAGACTTTATTTCGCTTTGCGCATATTGCTTGGTTTTTTTTTTGTTAAAGATGATCTAATTTCTTTTTCTAATTCAACACTAGCTTGAACTCAAAGAGGCGACACTGTGGCCTTGTGCACAACATTGGGATAATTGTGACGAATCAACCTTCCTCTATCAACCTCCAATCATTCCTCTCAAGAAAACTCACCTACAATTAGAAATAACTAACGAGCAGCCGCCTGTAGGAGAAGTAGTCGAAGGAATAATAAGGAACTGTGAAAAATATCAAATTTCTGAAAAATTGAAGCACAAATTGCAAGCACGCTGTCAAAATAACGAATCGTATAAAAACGATTCGTTCTTATGGTCAGTTGTTACAAATAATAGTCTCTCTACTATATCAGAAATAAGTAGTCCTCCGATGTCACCTCTAAAATCACCATTATCGCCAGAAATATATAGTTCAGTTTTCTTTGAATATATACATAGCAATGAAAAATCGAATGAAAGTTTGGCAACTATAGACTTTATATTGTGGGAGAGACTGTCATATCAATTTGTGTATCCAAACATTTCCTTAGTGCGGCACAATAGTGGGGCATCCTCTAAATCTGGTAGCATTAAGCGTATGATTAAAAAACTTTCAATGAAAAAAAGGCATTCGGACAATGATGGTAAAGGCGAAATAGCCGTCTTATCTATTCCCGGCCTTAGCACCCATAACGCTATAAGTGAATCACCCAAAAGATTGAAGAATATTCCTTTATCCTCTTCCCTCCTCTTACTCTCACAAACCCGGAAACTTCTGTTCCCTGAGGGTGCATGGTACTTTAACTATTTGGATTGTGTAAGTCTGGTTGTTGGTATACTGCATGAAAATCCTAATTGTATGCTAACATTTGCATGTTAACATTTTATCTATTTAACAAAGATTTGATTCAATATTGTATGGTTAAAAATTATTATAATGTTGCATGTTCTAAATATGTATTAAAGCTATATGTGTTCTAACTTAAAAATTAACCTCGTTAAACTAAACAGTTTTAATATCATAAAAAAAAACATTGTTTTAATAACATAAATATTTAAAAAAATAAAAAATATTCTGCAAAAATTCCATTTAAAAAGAAACAATTTTTTTTAAATTAATTAGAAACTTGTAATCCTGTTGCTATTTTTGTAATTATATTAACTAGTTACGTAAACGTGATTTATAAATGTTATGATTTACATTGAATATATTTTATCATTTTTTGTAGTAAGTTGTATATTTTCTAAAATAATAGACGGTAAGTATACTTTGTAATATACATATACACGTTAAAAACGTGAAATTAAATTAATCATTCACGTGTAATTTTTGTCACATAAGTTTACTTATACACTAAAAACTAAGAACTATAGTTGTGTGATAAAATAAATACATCATTACTATGAATAAAATTGTAATTTAAATGTTGCAATAATTGCCATATATGAAAACGTAAACATGAATATATCTCTATTTCTTAGATATTCTCGAATAAACAAATATCTGCGCAATACGTAAACGCACTTTGGTTTGATACAGTTCGAAGTGAAGGAGATGAAGAGGCGGCAGGAGGCGGCTGAGGCGGCGGAGCGCGAGCGGCTCGAGCGTGAGGCGGCCGAGGCGGCAGAAGCAGCGCGCGCCGCGCAGGAGGCGCAGGAGCGCGCCGCGGAGACTGTCGACGCGCCGCAGCCACATGGTAATCACGCACGCCCACGCACTTCGCGCATCTCGCGCACCTCGTGCGCGTGATCTTTTCATGGACGCCATGACAAGCTTTCATTTAACGTTTTAGTGTTGATTAAAATAAAAAAAAAATCCCTATGTCACTTTTCAATAATTAGACATATAACTTTTGTCAAGTCATATTTGTCACTGACTCGACACAAATTAGTAAAAGAATATTGTTTTTTTAAAAAGTACAATAATTGATCCATTTTATAACAATAATAATAATAAAATCAATTAGCACACTACAAACCTAATGCAATAGTGTGGTATCCATATTGAAAAATAAATGGAATGTATTAATTATCAAAACTTGTCTAGCGTCCTTTGGTTATTATAAAATTCGAATATTTAGTTAAAATTTTATTCAAGTTGCTATGTCAGTTTAAGAATTAATTGTTGAATATTTTTTTATCTTTACAATTACTCCCCAAGTTACGAAGAATTAGATTAGTTACCCTAGTACTAATTTTTAATTAATTTGTTATGATTGCAAGCGTCCGAACCACTTAATTTTTTAATAATTAATTAACGTCACTTAAAACTCACAGTTGGCACAAGCATGTGTTACATTTACTTCTACTAGCACTGTAAAATGTTTCTATCCAAATCTAGTAACTTTTCCATAGTATTTCAATTAACTTTCACCGAATAATCGGTGAATGTTGCTAACGGATTGTTTTACTGAATAACTTAACATTCGAAAAGTACAAAACTGTGAGGTTATAAAATATGGTTTAAAATTAAAAGACTTGTGGACTTTTCACACTGCGACAGGGTCAAAAGTCTTACGGCGTTGCTTGCCGCTTTACGTGTATAACTAAGACCTACATTTAGCTTACTCAGCCGACAAACGAAGTACGAACAGGGAGCAGTTTATAATTTGGATTACACAAAATTACTTCGATGTGTATTGCACTTTAACGTTCAATTTTGTATTGAGTTATTTACACAATGCAGAGATTATTGGCTAAAATACAACTACATAAAAATTATTAAGTATTTAATTGTCTAAAATTACCAACATCTTTTGTTCCCTTTCCATTGACGCGTTCGAATAGTGTAATTCGTTTGGCGGATGAGTGTCGTGTGTGAGATGAAAGGGGCGTTACTTACCGTTGTGTTGTCCACACATGCACACGCGTAGTCGTAAGGAGAACGTCCACTAAAGCGGCTGAAAAGGCCCAAGAGCGACCGCATTCCCAGCCAGGTAACGAGAGCGCTTACTTTAAATACTGCCGATTTTAAAATGATACCCGGCTGTACGCATGTGGCTTATGCTGTAGTTAATGAGACTGGGTGTCAACTTAATATTGTCGGGTCACACTGCGCTCTGAACCGTAACGCTACTTCACGGGGTAGATTTGTGTTTATATATGAGTAGCTCGAAGGCTTGATGGAAAACGACTAGGTGACATTTTTGTAAGTTATTTTCCCGTATCTAGACGGGGATGTACTGCACAGTTTTTCTTCACTGATGCACAATTTCAGTACTATACACTTGTTCACATTTTATTTTTAATAGGTGAAGGTGTGTCCGTAGCTACTCGGATCCATAATTTTTTCTTTACTTATATATTTGAGTGTAAAATTTCAACAATAGAGTTCATTTTTATGTACATTTTACGCTCAAATTTTCAGTCTTCACTCACAGTCATGCTAAGTGTCTGACCACATCTCCGACGTAACAATTATTTATTTATATTTTTCTATACAAATATGTAAAGCTAATCACGGTGAAGGTTTGATATGTCCATCTCTGAATGTACTGTCTACTCTGTCTGTCTTTGGGATACTTCATCAGCATACGCTTGAAATTTCTCGAGTCTGCGTTTGACTTTAAAATTTAAAAACTATTTAACATTAAATTACTTGAAAAATAGTTTTAAATACAAAGTCAACCTCGGGCCATATAACCTATGAATATTTCAAACTGTTCTCGAAGCAAAAAACTCTTGGTATAGTAAGTCAAGCTTTTGTTCTTCTATTTCCATTGAAGCTGTCTTCAAAAAGGTAGGTAATGTTTCCTATTTCAGTGCCTTGTACTGTAGCTACACGTTTTCTTTATAAGCATGGCGTTTTAGCTATTTTATATATGTATATGATTCATAGCTCTACTCTGTTTATTTTGCTTGCACCATTGTAACTATCATGTTCATTGATTAACACGAAAAATCGTCAATATGGATTAAAGAAATAACTTTAGTGATCAAATTATAACTTGTTTTTAAATAAATTATTAAGAAAATCTCTCAAAGAAAAATATTATATAAACTTATTTATTAAAACTGAAATACGTCCAGGAAAAAGCTTCAATGTGCCACTGACTTGTAGTGTAACATAGCACTGTTTTGTTGATTAATTTTGACCTAGGTTGAAATAATAGTAAAACCATGTACGCGTAATTTTTTTTCTGTAATAAAGAAAGGAATATGACATTTTAATTTTTTTCCAATATCGATATTCCACAAAAATTGATTGCGCATAAATGGTTTGCATGTAGAGAGTAACGTAGCATGTATGCACGTAGTGTTTAGACGTAACCTAGCACGTAGATGTACGCATGCAGAAGCCAGTAGTCCCGCCCCTGAACCCGAGGCCCCGCCCACGCCCTCGCCCACGCCTTCGCCCGTTCAGGATCCCACCCGACCCTCCACGTCGAAACAGACGCCTGCTAAACCTGCACGTCTCTCTAGTGAGTATACCTACATGTAGATACATGTCCCCGTAATAAGGTGTTACGTGATTCAAATTGATAAAAGTAAAGCAAAATTTAAATTGTTTATATTGATTAAAATCCACTAGAACATCGCTTTTTTCTAAATTTGATATATCATCCATTTAAAATAGTTTTTTCAATTTGAATCATATTCTGGTTTAATAATAGTTTAACCGTTCTTACTAAAAATGTGTTTAAATTTAATTTTTGACTAGGTATATGTTGCATGTTAATTATTCACTTTTTTTTAAATTTTATTTTTTGTTATTACATATTTGATATAGCGTTAAAAGTTAGCATGTTTATGCTTTCGTTTTTATTCGCTGTGCCGCAATTTGTTTTTTGTTGCTTTGAAGTTTTTTTTTCTTTTTCATTCCTACTCCCTTCCTTTTATGATATCCCTGGTACCATGCTAAATTAAAATAATTACATTTTCCAATTCATAAACTACAACCTCTTCATTTTTTGAAACCCGACGAATTATTTTGATAATTAATAAAAATATAATTCATTGGTGTCATGCCAATCGAATCAACTTTTAAATATTCAATTTACTCATTTTCACTTAATTTATCTATTATTATACATTTCAACAATGTCATATACACCATTACGTTTATTGAACGCTTCATACCTATCGCCTTGTGGGGGGGGGGGGGGGGGGGGGGGGGGGGGGGGGGGGGGGGGGGGGGGGGGGGGGGGGGGGGGGGGGGGGG
>DWQX01002291.1:0-22509 GCA_018245475.1 Pharmacophagus antenor | reverse complement strand
TAGATCGGCGGCAGCGTCAGATGTGTTTAATAGACAGTATATATATTACTCAATATATATATTACGTACGTATATATACAACCGCGTATTATTTTTTTTTTTAATTAACAATAGCATAAAGATGTAGCCATTTTGTGAGCCACTTAACGACAAATAAATCAACATTCTTGTAAGCTCTGTATGTATATAAAACACTCGTATATAACACCATGGCGCATTATCAACGCTGTTATTCCAAAAGCGTTATATCAAAAGCTCATTTGTGGCTCAGTTAGCGAACTTGAGGATAATACCCGTGTCGTTATAGCACCGGGGCAAAATTTGAATTGAGAATCGATTATTAATGGCTCGTGTTAGGATGACGCGGCGGAACTCTTTCAAATTTCCCGCAAGTGTCGCGAGCTTATCCGAGATATTGATTGACCGATTGTATTAAAAAAACTCGTATGCGCATATATTTAAATTAATTTCGCAAACTGCCACCGGGTACATACGCCGTTTTTTTATCGATTCTAACGTGGTTAGCTTGGTCGATTTCGATTATAAAAGACGTGCTTATAATATTCCATACAAGTATTAATTTATTTTATTTCAACAGAATATATTTTTTAGAGAAATTTATAAAAAAAACTGACAGAAGCGACCCGAGACCCCCCAGAGCCGGCAACTATTTGGCACAAAGTATTGGCCTTGCCTTGCCATCAGCGAGGCAATGCCAATAGTTTGTTATTACTCTACCAGTTGAGAATGACATGAGGCTTTTCTTTTTTTTCTATAGTCTTTATTTTTTTTATTATTAGCTTATAGTTTATTAGTATATAGTTTTGATTTTAACATAGTTCAGTTGCAAAATGTGTTTTATTAACAATTTAATTTCAATTTCTCGTAAGTATTGTCGATTAAAAGTTTTATTCAACAGTCGATATGTAATTATTTCTTCATGGGGATCTTTTTTTTCCTATGTTGTTTATCGTACACTCCTTTAATTCCAAATTAAGTTCCCGAAAACGCCTAAAATCGACAATACATTTACACTCTTTTAACTCCGGAACGGCTAAACCGATTTTTAGTTTTTATATCATTAGAAAAGTGATACCATCGACGGTCTTCCAAAGTAATTATAAAAAAAAAAAAATTATCCTTATGAAAGTTTTCTACCTTCTTTCAGTTTATATCAGGAGTGTTTAATGTTATTAATTTAAAATAATGAAACATTTCAGTTTATGATACGGGTTGTTTAATAATTTGTATTTCCATAGCAACACTATTTGTGAAATATGTTTAGGGTTTTTTTTGAATACAATTACTATTTCTCACACGTCAAATAATTATAAAAAGTAAATATAATAAACCCTGCACCCATTTAGTATTGATCATTAGTTAAAATTTTATGCCACGGTTTAAAAAAAAAACATTACCACAGTTGAGAAGAATTTAATGCAAGCTTTAATTTCGAAGTCGATGATGGACATGAGGGCTGGGAAACCGGAAGCTTTATGCCACGTGTGTGGTGACAAGGCTTCCGGGAAACACTACGGCGTACCTTCCTGTGATGGTTGTCGAGGATTCTTTAAAAGGAGCATACGAAGGTAAGAACTTAAGTTAATAAACGGATATAAGAATAGAAACTCGCCCGCTAGCGTGAAGAGTCACTGGGCGTGGTCATTTTTTATTTAATGATAAGATCCCTCTCTATTAAATGCAACGATTTTCTAGTCCGTCACTCAGAGATTAAAAGATTTCAACTAAATTTGAAATTCAAAAATACACGTTCTTAGTCGACATAGACTGTGCCTTGACGTACAGGATTTTTTTTTTAAATATAAATGTTAGTGAATAAATTGGACTTTGAATTTTATAAGTATATATTTATGAGGAACGAAGTAAATAATCCGACGTCCGATTTGCAAATAATTAATTCAATAAAATTAATAATCTATTATGGCCCATGGTTTATAGGTATGCAATTTGTGGAGACGCCTTTAATATTTTTTTAGAAACACGTCTTATAATAGTGAATGTAAAAATGTATTTGTCTATATGGCTCAATGGATGTCACTGCATCACTTAAAAACTATTGGATTTTTATGAAAATCGATGTAATAATAATAATTAAATGAAATATTTCACTCCTTCTAGATATAACATTTATTCTTAAATTCTTAATCTTATTATCCACGCGAGCATAATCGCGGCAATTAGTCTAATATAATTTATAATTATAAAAAGATTATTTTTTTTTATTTTTGTAACCGCCTCGTGTAACTGTGCAAAAAATATCTTTTATTAATTTTAGCATATATCATTGCTTTGGACATGTGTCCCGTCCTTTGCAAAATTTTAATTAGGTATCTGTTATCGAATATTATCTAAGTAGATAACGTGACAATTATGACATTATATTCTACTGCCAAACAGATCTGTTGCGGTGTAAACAGCGCTGTAACTTGTGAGGAAGACCGAGAACTTCGCCTGATTGTGATGACGTAATCGCCAAGCTCGATGTCATAATAATATTATCACTGATCGATATTGACTTAGTAATTATTAGTAACAAAACACTGTTACTTATCTAATCTATTTAGAATGTTAACACTGCGCTTTGGGATTTAAAAAAACAGTACATTTTGTTATTCTAATAATTTCACTAACTCCATTACCTATTTATTTGGAACGTAGTAATTGTGACATCAATACCTCACATCATAGTGTTTATATTTAAAAAAAGTTGTCGCGTCCGTGCAGCTGTGATTTACCTGCTGGCTTTGTAACGCTGCTTTCAGGTACGATCCCTGAGCGACAGGAATGTTGAAATCGGATTTATGGTAGGGTTTTAGAACCCACCTCGCTACCTACTACCATCAATGTCAATCTGCCGCCATATGTGTAAGCGTGAATTATTGTAGGCGGCACACTTCCCTATCTATGGCCTCATTCTCACTTAACATTAGGTGAATTCATGCTCAAGTTCTAGCATGCAACTGATATAAAATATATAAATATTCGCTAATTTGTATTATTTTACAAATGTGGTTTATTCTTCGTTAGGAACTTAGACTACGTGTGCAAAGATGGCGGACGCTGCATCGTGGACGTGAACAGGAGGAACCAGTGCCGGGCCTGTCGCTTCTCTAAGTGTCTCAGCGTCAATATGAAGAAAGACGGTCAGTGATATCAGATTTACTCATATATCGCTTAAAGCTAGACAGAATTTAATTTTACATTAAATAGATTAATTTTTATGTCAGTTATAGGCTAAGGCTTGGTCTCGAGATCACCTGATTGTAAGTGACAATGATGTTGAAGCGTATTCGCCCAGAATACTTCTCGCTCTCACACATATGTTTGCCGGAACACAGCAATGCTATTATGGCGGTACAGTGATAGTGATGGCTTGCCAGGCGGGTTCGAAAAACCATACCACTACTCCAGTGACCCCGGAGACAGTTTAGTCTAGACTATAGAATAGTACTTCACCAAGATTGGGATCCCCAAGTAGGCCTGATGATAAGTGAAGATGTAGGTTATGATGGTCACCCTAGTCTAAAAGAATTCTTCACTGTTGAAAACTCCCATATTATATCCTTAGGGATACACCCACGTCGACAGGCTATTTCTTCGCTGTTCGCATAAAATAGAATGAAACAAACTGCTTCGTACTAATGCACGGAATATTATTACTACCATTGTTATTGATTAAAAGTTTGTGATTTTTTTTTCTTTTGTTTTTTTAGGTATGAATGACTTAGTAATGTCTATATCAACTCTAAGTTACGAAAGATCGCACGCTTTATATTTGCGAAAGTATATATGTTAATACTGATTCCTTAAATGTTGTTACGGCCATAAAACACTGGTTTAGATGAAATACTTTACGTGTATGTATGAATGTGAAAGTTTTATATATGAGTCTTCCGAAGTCGCAAATTTTGGCATCTTAAAAATATAATTTCATTTCCATTAACACTAGATTTACCGACACATTTTTAGTAGTTTTCTTTTCGAGTCTGTGATAGTTTTGTGCATTATTGTATTCTTGTTTTTCATGTTTTGCAATAAAATGTATGGAAAAATGTTGCCGGAGGCAGTATAAAAAAATAAGTCAAACGCATATTAGTATACGATACTTTTTACCCATTTTAGGTCCGTCAAAATGACGGGTATAGTAGTTCCAGTGTTCAAATTCTATCAGAAACGTATAAAATTTATCGATGGAACTGGAAATATAAAAATTTCATTAACTAAAAGTATTAGTATATTTATATATATGGGAAATGGTCGTTGAAAATCAATGGCCGACGTTGGAGCACTTGTCTCAATAAAGTATTTACACAGGCTGCTTCTTCGCAGCATGTCTTTTCCATTAGTCGACATCTGAAGTATTTGCGGTACACGAGTGTCAGTAAGTGGCGATTGATAAAAATCGTGGGAGGGGCGCGGCGGCAATTCATCTGTTCACCGTTACAGTCGCGTAGGGAAGTGCGAATGGAGTGTTTGTGCGCGCGACTGTACCCCGCAAGCTGCCCGTTCACACGCCGACATATCGCGGTGCATAGTACAACCCTTGAGCATGCGTGTGTGGTTAAAAAAGGTTAAACATCATTGACTTTTATGCGCGCCGTTTATGACATTAAATGTTTTGAAATAAAGAAATATGTAATACTCTATTCCAAGTATGATTCGAGGCAATCACTGCCTTTATAACCTATTATAGTAAGTTGGTTCTCTCGGCGTTCTAATTTTACAATTTAATATTAACATTAATCACTCTCCAGTATGTGTGAAAATTTCGACTCCATCCACTGAGATAAAAAAATATGTTTTATTAAAATTTAAACACACACCTTCTCTTTTCCCTTATGAGTGGAATTAAAAAAAACACTTAGTGGATACGTCAAAGTACATCCACTCAAAATTTCATTTCTCTTAAACCAGCGAGTAAGGCTGTGCTTTAATATATAAGTAAAGATAATTATTTCACACAAAACGAAGACAAATACAAAGGAGAGCGTAAACTATTAGACAAAGTTTGAACGATATATACGAACGAAAGCAAAGTGAACGCTACTTTCCTAATTTCAGTTTTACTTTTAATCATTTTTTTTAATTTTTAAAATATTCCTAATACAAACGGTAATTCAAAAAACGTTTCGGGTCCGCTCATAACGTACCTCTGTGCCGAGCCGTCAGACGCAGCGGTGTTTACAAGCGGCGCGACGGCAGCCCGAGCCCTTTACGCTGTCGGCATGTTTGCGCGACATGCCTGAGAGTTTAGGGGCCGCTATGTGATCGGAGCAAGCCTTAACCGGCGCTCGCTACGCCGCAAACAATTTAATACGACTATGATATCGCCCCGCATAGGGTCGGGCTTTTCTAAACAAATATTTTTTTATTATTATTACATAGACAAACGCCTAACTGAGACGCCACATGATGGTAATTGAAAACGTGATCTTTGCTAGTAGTTGATTTAATATCTAGAACATTTTTTAGACACAATTCTCTGATCCCAACATACGTAACTAAGCAAAATATGTGGCATGGGTTACCAGGGACCGGTATACATACATAGATAATTTTATATAAATATTTAAATATATTGACAATCAGGCACAATACAAACTCAAATATTCATCACGCCAACAATTGCCCTGAATGGGATTCAAACCTCGGAACCCTGGTTTTAAGAGGCATTGTTATTACCATTGCACTAATGATCAATATGCAACTGTATACATTAATATATAAGAATACTTTTATTAATAAGAAGTCAACAAGGCTTTCCATTCTTTAATTGTAAACAAAGTATTACGAAATATGATAAAAGTGTACGTGCTGATCCGTGAGAACCGTACCGCTGAACAGACATCGAATATCATGTTACCTTTTGATAGAACTAAATTTTTAAGTGGTGAAACACTCCTAATTTTCCTAGAATATCTCACTGTATTTTTATTACACTAAGTTCACAAAATCTCAAGATGAAACTCTTGCAATATCGCTATCTAGTAGTCATTTCTTAAAACTAGATAAAGTATACTTAAAATACGAGAACACATTACTTTTCTGCAAACAAAATTAGCCCAAATTGAAACGAAAAACATTATTTTTATCATTTTACTACATTTGAGATAATTCAGTGTAATGAAATTTGTTTGATACTCTATTCCGTAGGAACCTTTCATTTTTATCTGGATAAAAATACCCTAAATGTTATTCCATAAAATAAGTAACCTACTTGCCAAATTTCATGAAAATACGTTCTGTAATTTTTTAGTGATTGGAGGTTAAAGAAGTCTCTATCCACAAAAAAGTGTATTTCAAATAAAATTTAAAAGAAATGTTCAATATATATAGATTCGGCTATTAGTTTTATTATATGAATGGATTAGTTAAAGAGCTTATGCTGTGATCGGTTGGTAAATATTTTTTTATAATTATGCACGTAGATGAACTAATTGTAGCAATAGACAGGTTACGTAGCTCTGCTACGAATTTCAACTACGAGTGGAAGTTCGGCTAACGAGCACTGCGCATAACAAGCGACGTGGTTAGGGGAATCCGAATCGTGCGATAGAACTTTCCGTGCTACTGCTACATCAGGCAGCAATTAACTCTTTGCGGTAGCATCTTAATCTCGGTAGAATCACACATTTTTCCAAACTTGTATTTAGACTTTATATGTAGTTTTTTTCTAAAATGTTTTTCTTTTATATTTATACGGCATGGAACGCATTTTCCTATTTTATATAATTTTTATATTGTTAAGATAGTTTAGCTTAAAGAGTGTTTCGTTTTACTAATGACTCCGGAACGAATTATGCACATGATGGGAGGTTTGATTTTACACTTTTAGCTTTGCTACTAAACATTTGTTTTAATGAAATCATGTTAAGTGACAAATAGACTGATATTCCACCAACATTTATGTGGTTAACACCGTGATCGAATCAAGGACCATAGCTTCACAAAGCAAGGTTAACTAACCGCTGCGCTACAGAGTAGTACAAAAGTTAAATAAAATTGTTTACTCCAATCATCGATTGGCCTGTTTATTTTACAAATATTTTATAACTCCGCTATTTAGATGCTGGTTAATAATTTATGTTATGGAAACCATTCCTCGAACATTTAATTTTATAATGTAATAGAGCCACGATTTCTTTCTCTTATTCATATATAAAAAACAATGAAACACAATACTTGTGCACTCAACTATACATAAATGAAGATGAGTGATTCGTCTTCATTATGGTACAGTTGCATGGAAAACATCTTCACATTTAGATTAGATGTATATGCGATTAAATGTTATGCCATAATGTTACTTTCAGCGGTGCAACACGAACGCGTCAGGCGTCCCACGCTGACGGCTCAGCAACAATTTCCGTTGCCAAGAATCGGATACAACTTCGTACGTTACCCGAGCCTGTTCCCCTCAACACATTCGGTCTCGTCCTTTCCCTCTCTGCATTCCTACAATACGGTTACGTCATCGGACGCGCGCACTCCAACATCGTTCATAGAAAACACCCTCAACGAGTTCACAAGATATCCAGAGTCGTTACCGCCGGATATACAGCTGAATCCATTACTTAACGCCCAAGTCGGCACACTGAATGCGCTCAATCCATTTAAAACCCCGCTATTTCCCTCAACCCTCCACTATCCGACAAGCACCGGCTATTTCCCGACAAATATTTTCTATCCTCACGTCGCTCATGAAAACCTACTGCACTCGGACACGAGGAGCAACAGTGAGTATAACTAAATAAGATACGAGATATTTTTAAAACAGAATCGAAATATATTGGATGCATGTTTAAAATCAAATTGTCATTGCAGTGATTTAATTGAATAGATACACTACAACTGTTCAAAGATACATTTAAACTCGCAGTTGTAACTTATTATTAAGCAATTTAATTTATTAAAAAAAAAAGAAAAAGTATTAGTTGAAATTAAGGACAATTGATAGAATTAATTAAGCATCATTCTAGAATCCGACATCGAGAGTCTGCGTTCTCCCAAATTTTACCATCCGTTTCACACCAGTACGATAAAACCGGACTCTCAGCGTCTCGAGAAGGTGAAGGAGGATGAAGTTTCCAGCTCTGAAGAGGTATTTAAAAACGATATTCCAACTGCTGCATATAAAGAAATCGGTGAGTGATATTCTTCGTGATTAAACAACGTACATTATATGAGACATAGATATAAACTAAAACAAAATATAACCATTACACTACGATCGGACATTAACCGACGAGTCATCGGCTACGATATTGGAAAGCGAAAAATCGCGCATAGAATTTTGTAATATATTTTACGAATTAAAAACTTATGTATATATCAATTTTTGGATTTGGGATGATAAATTTATATCATAAATAGAATTAATAGTAAATAGTAGTAAGTAGTGTACAATTTTAATAAAAAAAAATTAAATCCTTGTATGAATATCTTTGTTTCAATTTGTAATGAAAATTATAGCTCGTTGTAGATTAAATAAACATAGAACAAAAAATATGAAAGAAATATTTCGTATATTTTATTACAATTATGCCACAATTTTAATGTACAAGAGCTCAATTTATCCCTATTTTACTTTATTTTCGCACAAATTATTTTATTTTATTTAATTCAACCATTTTAATAAAACAATAAATTAAAACGGTTATTGCAACTTAAACCTCATTTATAATAAACCTTCTTTCCATAAAATGAGACTTACTAAAAATGGAAATTAAAAACAAACTTAGAACATCTCCTAATTCTCCAAAATGAGATAACTATTTTTAATTTTTATTTAATTAAAACAACAGAATGTCAATGGAAATATACAGATTTAAAATATTTCTTTTCTATCTTCCCGCGTGGTTTGTTTTTTTTTTAATTCAATACGCAAACTTCGAACGAGTCTTTCAAGGTGGGAATGACTATTATAACATGGGAGCGTAGTTACGCGTATTCGTATTAATAAAAATTCCTTACTGCCATCATTTAACAAAAAAATTATATTAAGTACAAAAAATTAATAAATTATAATTTTTTTAAGCCGTATGTTAACGTACCCTTAACAATTATTAATATCATCAAAACAGTGTCTTTTAAAAGTTGGCCGTGGTAAATAATTGCTGTATGTTTAGATCTAATTATTTAAATTGCAATCAAAAACATTTCAAACATTTCTATAACGATTTTAGGATTTCGAACGAAATATAGACATAAATATCACATTATTTGACTGATATACCGAGCCAATATAGGCGTTAGCCATTTAGCCGCCATTTTTAGCAAACTTATGTACAGGTATAATGTTTGTTATATTATATCGCAATTTCTCTGTTTACCTTTCTCAGTAACTGATATTTCGTTTGTACAACTCATATTAATCATTCGTTTCGTTGCATTTAATTTAAGTATTTGCTCTGATTTTTATTTCATTTATTCTATTTCATTTTTATTTTTTGTAGGAGCGCATTCCTCGTACGATTTTGAACCGTCCGCATATTTTATACAAAAAAACATTGAGGGATCGTTGAATATCGACAATTCAGAAAGTTCTTTTAGTATGGCGTTTCATGGAGACAAAAATATTCAACAGCCGGAGAGCAGTAAAAGCTCTGAAGCAAGAGGCTGTGGTTTCCATACACCAGCATTCGAACTTATGGAGGCTACCATCAAATGGATCCGTGATGTATTAGAATTGCGACAAATAAACCCAACTGACAAATTGTTACTTGTAAACCACAATTGGAAAGACCTGTTTATACTGACAGCCGCTGAATACTCTTTTTACTTTAAAGCAGAAGGTAAAATAAGTTTTATTCTAGATTTATTTCCGATACTCAAAATGATGTATAAAAATTAAATGCAGTATATAATATTAGAAAAACATTTAATGTACGCCAAGAATAATAATATGCGTAAAACTAAATTTAGCTGAATTTGCATTCGTAACAAGTTAAAATGACAATATTATATGCTTAACATTAAAGAAATGATAAAATGATTCAATAATAAAACACCTTATACCTCAATTTATCGGATAACAGTACAGTTTTCTTTGTCTATATATTGTGAGCTGTAATATATACGTATTTTCAGAGTATTTACCCGCCGCTGTGACGTCAAAAAATCGTCACTTAAAAGAACAGTTTAAACAGTTAATATCATTGCTCAATAAGATATCAAGCTACCGAATAGATAAGATCGAGTTCGAATATCTTAAATCGGCGCTGCTCTTTAGAGGTATTTTTTCATATGCTCATTGTTATTGCTTTTATTATAACACGCGTGAACCCGCATATATGATCGTCTGTAAATAAACAACATAATACTTCAAAAAATAATAATACTTCAAACCCGCCTGGTCAGGCAGCACTTTTATAGTCGATTTGCAGCCATAACAATATCGCCGTTCTGGCAGCCATGCATATGGCAACCATACCATTGTAGGTAAACATGTTTTACCATTTAAATCGCTTAACGACGGGTGAAATCGAAAAACGCTCTAATAGACATAGCTAAATTTAAGACAATTTATTCCCATTAATAAACAGATTTTTAACTATTAACATTAATACTAAATTTTCACCACTTGCAGCTACGTTCGAGAGCCCAAATGCAATGCTAATAGGTAACGTTCAAAACGAGATGCTGATTAGTCTTGATAGATATTGCTCGAAAAAGGACTCTAAGCGCCTGGGCAAACTCATGTTGGTTCTATCGGGCGTATCTTGCGTGACTTACCAAGGACTATTTGAACAAATGGTGTTCCCCAATATGACGAAGACTAAAATCGAAGAGACTCTGTCGGGTGTCTTCAATAATATGTCACTTTAATTACTTCCGTATAATACATTTTTCTACGATATTTGCAGAATCAAAACATCGGTCTTAATAAGAATTTTAATCTTTTTGCTCCCGAGTAATGAAGTTTTGACTGCTGCTGCTGCTGGATTCGGAGAAGTAGATGCTGCTAGTCACAGTGACCATTACAGCTTTATGTTTTTTATTACTTGCAAATGTGGAGTTAATAATACGTAATTATTTTCTCTAATGTCAATTCTTACTTTTTTTGTTAAAATATTCGTATCTTCTTTTTAATTAAAAAAATATTTCAAAAACAGGATCTTAATCATTTTCTACCCCAAATGAATAACTGAAAACTCAACTCACTGCTGGACATAGACCTTCCCCAATGCCTTCCACCATATGCATATAATAAGATATAATGTTATTTCTATTTTATCAACTTCTACAATACCGGGACAGTGTAGAAAAAAAAATAAAAAAGGAAACAAATTCAATTGTTTTACTTAATCTTACAAAAAAATATTGTTTTTGTTGTAATAAACAATTATTTCATTAACATTGAAAAAACGTGTTTGAATAACATGTAAGATTCTAAGGAAGAAGTACAAGAAATAAATTTAAAATATTCAGTTCAAATATCTTGTCATTTTGAATTCTTATTCAATGACGCGTCAACCAAGATTGCTGTCCAAATCTCGATCTGTGTAGAAATTAAATTATATTAAACTTCGATAGTTATATTAGTTCCATTTTATGAAAACTTGTAACTTAAAGAGAATGTCATTTCAGTCTACAATTATAAATAAAATAATGTTAATAATTATTTTTTTTTAATTTACTCTCAAGATTATATTTGTCAATAGCTAGAAAATGCTACATAAAGTGTAATCTTTCGAAGATATCTACTAGACTACTTTTAAATACAATACAATATCAATTATATTTTGAATTTTTGTCTACAAATTGAAATAAATCAAAATATCTTTAACGCATGTGATGACACTGAATAATAATATTAATAGTTATCAAAATAATCGCATCGATATGAAAAGATGTAATTATCATATATATTTGGTAAGTGAAACCGGTATATATTCGTATTAGCGTCATTTATTGTGTTTTTATCAGATCACTTTAAATTTGAATTGTAATTAAATGAATGCTAGGCTATACCCAAATTTTCATTACATTTTTCTTGGATAACAAATATTCCATTTCCGATAAAGTTAACCAACACTGGATCCAGAGATCAGAATATAATTAGTAATGATCACCTGTGGTAAACACGGCACTCAGCAAGAGATGCTACGTTGTGATGATAAAATAAATTCAAAACATTTAAAAGAAAATTGTAGAACTAGCAATTGTATACACGAACAAAATACATTTTAATAAATATAATTCGATATTATTATTATAACCTAAAACACTAGTAGATTGTATTATAGTATTGCCATATTTTATTAGTATATTTTAACGAATTTTTAATCATGGCGAAATGTAATTAATTAAACGTTTCGTGCATTTTATTTACAAATAATTTATTTAATTTGCAATTAAAAAGTAATTAGGTGCACAGCTAATTATTCCTTTTTTTTAAATAAATACATTTATAAATTATGTATAAATTGCAATGACTATTTAAAATTTGCTGCTTATATTTAATATCTCAATTTACATAAGTAAAAATAGAATATCTGTTAATAATATCAAAAAGAGATTCTTGGTTAATTCTTAAAATGCTTGCACGACACATACCAATTCGATTACAGTCGAATTTCCGATTTCGACTATACTGGTAATTTCTCAGGAAATTAAGAAAAATAATTAAAGTTCATTACAGAAAAAAAACCTCACGTTTTGAACAAATCCATGAAGTTTGATCACTTTTATTGGCATATGACTGTGAAATAGACTGTTTCCTTTATTTATTCTAATAATAATAAAATAAATATACACCGACAGTATGTCTGCCGTGTTTAACACTAGATTTACAGACAAATTTTCACGGTTACCTTCTCAAGTCTGTAGCAATTTTTTGAATTACTATAATCTTTTTTTTCATGTTTTAAAATATAAGGTATAAAGCAATGTTGTCAGATGCAATATAAAAAATATAAAGCGTTTGCCTTTATATTACATCTTATATAGGGTTATTTCGTCACAATGACGGGTCCCAGAAATCTAGTGTTAATTATTATAAAAAATGTTTACATATATATATATATATATATCTAATGTATATATACCTAAATAGTTCTTTGTTCATACTTAACGAATGCTATGCTATGTATCAAATTATAAATTTTAACATTAACGGAAGGGATTTTGTAGTGAAGGCGCTGTAAAGAAAAACACTTTTAAGTACTACACCACACCAATTTATTTTTAATATTGTCATTATTTAAACACTGTCAGAATGGATAGTAGTGATAAACACGGAGCGCACATACTAAATACGAGTAACACAATAGGCTCATAATTTATACATAAAATATAACAGGTCTGCAAAAATTTTATAGAACAATAATAATAAGTGATACACTACTGACATTCAAAGTTTTTATTTGAACTAATGCTACCAACACAATCATAATGATAGGCTAAATAAATTTAATAATTATGATGTACAACTGAATTTTACATATGAATAGTATTACTTTAGTAATCAAATAAATTACAATAATACTTTGGTAACGTGAAATTAAATTAGAATAAAACTATATTAATTCTTTTAAAATAGGGGTGTGAAATAAGTTATGAAGGATTCACTTAGCAGAGGGTGGTACATGCATGCATTAAAAATTTTAACGATCTATCTTCAAAACTATTATCAAAACCATGAATATGTTTTCGTACTATATTTCAACAATATTTATCAACTATAAGGCTAAAATTCAAATTGAATTTCTTTTGTATTAACGTTACATTCTTTAGGCACTACATAAACCATCCCAACGCCAATGTTCTTCCCTATTACTTTTCTAATTGAACTTAATGCGTTATCCCCTACCGTCAGATATTAACGTCAATTATCTAAAACCAGTTGAATCACACAACCATGAGTCAATTTAAAACACCTCCTATCTTGATTAATTTCATTGTACAACAATTTATTTATTTTCTTTTTAAAATAATTTTACAAAATATACATAACAGTATCAAATATATTAATCATCACAGTAAGTACACAGGGTTACCGTCATTGATACTTAATAACAATAAAATCACAAAAAAAACGAATCCATCAAAAAATGCATCAATTACTCTTATTACTAAAAAAAATGTCAAATAAATTAAGAGTCAAAAAACGTCAGTGAGTTGCAATCAAACAGATTGAAACAAAAATGCAGCCACTGACTATATAAATCTTACGCAAGATAAGTTTCTAATTGTCCTTAAGAGAAATTGACTGTTGGTTACGTGTGAATCAATCTGTCTCTACAATAAACGAGAGTCTATAGGGCCCGGTGCAAGCTACTGGCGAAATCTTAAATATATAGAATCAAGTACACATTTAAGTAACGTACGCAATACGTACCAAAAGAAAGAAGATATGAAATTGTTCTGCAAACAGTAGATTGGGCTAAAGTTTTCGACTAACCGAGCTCCTAACCGCCCGCGCGTAGCAACACGAATTTTTGCATTTGACAACGCTTTGCTGAACGTCAAAACATCATCAGTTCGATATAACGAACAGTACATTTATAGGTAAATATTGAAACAGAGATGTCGCTACGTATCTTGTGACGTATGTGTACACTGCGCAAAGATTGAAATGAGAACAGTCTGTAAAGATGTGTTCAAAGGCGTTCATTAAGTTCATTCAGTTAATGAAATAAATATTATATACAATTGTATAGTTGAAATGCGTAGAGGACGACTTTATGTCGGGGGTTCAACGTCACAAAATGCGCGCGAGTGTGATGCAGTGACGTCACTGCGTGCGTCGCTCGTGCGAGCACAGTTGGTTTACTTAGGCCAGCTCTTACTTACCGAACTGCTTCATGAGCAGTTCGGTGCTGAGGGACTTGGGCCGCTCGATCGGGAAGCCGAGCGCCCTCGACCATATCATCTGCGCGAGCACGCCCAGCGCGCGCGACACGCCGAACATCACCGTGTAGTAGTTCATCTCCTTCAGCCCGTAATACTGCACATAAAGAAACCAATTTTAATTGTTGTCACTGTGACAACAATATAAAAAAACCTCGTCATCATTATCATCGTCAGCCGATAGATGCCTACTGCTATTCATAGACTCCCCTAAAGATTAACATTGATTGGTCCAGTGTTACCCGCATCCAGCTGCTTCCCGCAACCTTCACGAGATCGTCGGTTCTAAGAACGGTAGAGACGGGGAAGGGGTCTACCATCTACCTACTACTATTAAATATAACGTAATAAACAAAAAATATAAAAATACCAACAAATTAATGGGTGATATCAGTTTAACGCATATTTTATTCTTCAGTTAAAATTGCTTTTTAAGGTTCCATACCTAGAGAGTTATAAACGGAACCCTAAAACTAAACCTCTGGCGTCTTTCAGCAGAAAACCTCATACACTGTAATAAATAAAAACTTCGATTTTCCATTAGTGTATTTTTATTGCTGCTAAAATAGATTATAAAAATTAAAACAAAAATGATTTTATTGGCGTTTTTATTAGACAACCCTTGGTGGGGCGAGTCGACGCGAAACGGGCTATTTATTTCGTTTCATAGGACCAATTCTTTTTAAGATAATGATTTATTAGCAAACCCAGACATCTCTACAAAAAGCTATGCTCATATACAAGCGCATCAAAAACAAAGTGTAGTAAAACAAACATTGGTGGCGTAGCTCTGTTAATTATTAAGCTACTAATTATAATGAAACTTGACAATGGACAGTACACAGCTCAAAGAATAGATGGTGGCTGGCGGAGATCTTAGTGTGCAGGCTACGAATTAGCAAACGCAGCGTGAGATGCCTGCTGGGTAAACGAACCAGCCAGATGAGATAACAATAAATCATTAGATGTAGGAGGTTTTGGGCCAATTGGAAAACTATTGTAGATTACTATGTTCTACAGTGAACATCAAAAGACTCAAATGTTCATCACTGTTTTGATATAATAATATTTAAAAAGATATATCTAACCTGTAAGAGCACTCCAGAATGAGAGTCTACATTGGGCCATGGGTTCTTAACTTTGCCGAGCTCGGTCAGAATTGGAGGCACCACTTTGTATACACCTGCCACCAACTTGAAAAGCGGGTCATTGGGAAGGTGCTTAAGAGCGAATTCTCGCTGGCACGTATATCTGTTAGAAATAAATATTTTTTTTTATTTCCTCCCTACGTAAAAGAAGATTTCCTTAATAATATAATAATGTACAAATGTTGAGTTATCAATTAATATTAATTATTCTACTCTTTACCGTACCCATTTTGAAAAAAACTCCTTATTTAAAAATTATATTTTCATAATGTGATAAAGATAACAAAATACCTTCACCTATTCCTATGAATAGAAATATTTAACCAATGTGTTTGTTTTAAAAAAATCGCTTGCTATAATTTCTAATGTAATAATATTACTATCATTAGTTCATTACTTGAAAAGGTTTAAATTGAACATATTTGACACCATGATTTGTATACATTTTTGTGCTGCTGCTGCTGGAATCGGTGAAGTTTGCGCTGTTAGTCTTATTGACGACTATTACAGCTTCATCGAAACTGGCTCGCGAATCCGGTGATATACATTCTTGCCTCAATAAATGTACTATTTATAAATGAATAATCTTCGTTGCCATTGAGCTGAATGTCGCAATGTTGCCATTTAACTATAAAATTTAAGAGCTCCGTTTCAGTTTGCTAAAACACAACGTTAATTATAGAAAAGACTTAATAGTGGTTCCATGTTCACTTTCTACATCGCTGCTTCAATGCTTTTTTTTATTACAAAATATAGTCTAGACATCTTTCCTAAAGAAATACAATAAGTAGCGGTATTTCGTTATTATTAATTATATATTCTCACTAATAGTCATTACTAACCAACAGACTTTGGATTATTGAGGTCCAATGTCAGTTCTTTATAACGAGATAACTATTTTAGCACTAGATTCACGGGACCCATCAATTAAAACGACGTTCGATATAAAATTCTGTGTACTAATGACTTTTCCTTTTTGTTAATTGTTTCTGGTCATATTGTTTTACACAACAAAAAATTGTTGAACATGAAATATAATAATACACTAAATTACCACGTGCATGAGTCGGGTAAGAAAACCGTGAAAAACATTCGTAAATCTAGTGTTAAGATGTTTTATTTAATACAAGCTTTTATATTTGAATACAACAATAGTCAACATTTATTATTTAATCTGTTACCTGGGGTCGGTTTTTCTCAGCACGGCGTGCCCGTATCCCGGCACAACTTGACCAGACTTGAGTGTCTTCCAGATGAACTCCTTGAGTTGTTCCTCAGTAAAGTTGTCACCGACTTGCTTACGCAATTTCTCGAGCCAGATCAACACCTAAACAGAGAAAACAAAGATGAATTTGTAATTAATTGAATTGATCCTCTTTTGACGATTTAAAATATAGTGTACAAAGATCTCCTTAGTGAGGCCTAATTTGGTCGCTGCTCATTTTTGTACAAAATATACTATAAAATAGCTTAAAAAGCTTTATAATAATATTATAGATGAATATATGTAACGACATTTTAACAACTTGTATCTTGAGAGAATGAGCGCAATACATTAACTCCATTGTAATTGTGATATCTAGAATCACATTTTTAAGCAAGGAAGCTACTTGTGAATATACTCGTGAATATCCTACTTGTCGCTTTGTCCTATAAATATTTATGGAGAGTATTAGGTTGTTAAATATGATTTGAGCACTTAATTTAACACTTCCTTTTATGTATTTGTAAAAATATTGCGAGTACAATCACAAAAACAAAGACCCCCACTGAGCTTCTTGTCTGTTCTTCTCAGTAGAGGGCGTATTGTAAACAGACGTAAATAAATTTATGACTATTAAAATTTATCGCACATATAATCGAATTTAATTAAGAAATTTTGAGTTTGAGTTACAAGTGTGTGTTATGCGAAGAGATTACCTCTTGGTTAGCAAGCCCGTGAAGTGGCCCAGCCAGGCCGTTGAGACCGGCAGCGAAGGAGAGGTAGGGATCGCTAAGTGCTGAACCCACCAAGTGAGTGGTGTGAGCGGACACGTTGCCTCCCTCGTGGTCACTGTTAACAAATAAATAATAATGGAATACGAATCCCACCGTCCATACGCAAACGATATAGCGATCGCTAAATCCTTATAATCGATTAAAATAAATAATCGATGACAGGATAAAATCGCATACAACACACGTGTCGAATTAAAGAAACATCAAATATTTAACAGATAATTTAGATAGATGTTCAATAACGAATGGAGTGTTATAGATAAAGTAAAAAAAAAATAAGCAGTGATACAGATAAACGAGCAATACAGCTATTACAAAAAAAAAAAACCATTGCAATTCGCAGGAGACGCAATTACGAAAATCAATGAGACAGGGCAGATATATGTAAATTAAAAAAAAAAACACACACACACACACACGCCCACTAAAACTTATTGAATAAACACTTCTCGACTGACAGTCTTTATTATGTGTTAATGATTTCATTAAAAAAAATCTTATATCAATTAGACGCATTGCAAATCAGTTACGATGAAATTTTACCTTTAACAGAGTAAAAATAAGATATTTTTAATATTTTGTTCTTTATGCTAACAAAAGGAAATTTATAGATTTTTTTATAAATATAAATTGAAATAAAATATTAAGAACATTACAATGTTTGTCTATAACAAACTTATAAAGTCGCGAAGCAATTAAAAACATGAAAGAAAATAATAATAATAGAGACAAAGTGCTGATAAAATATATTGATAATTATACAAACAAAAATCTAAGCAATTAATTTAAGATGCTCTTAGAGATGAATATATCTCATTAGTCTTAACACCTCTAACGTACCATTGTCATAATAAAAAAGTATATAAATTATTATTATCATCATCATCATCAGCAGCAGCAGCAGCATGCGGTGATTTTCTGCTGGATATAGGCTTTAAGGATATTTAGCCCCATCTTCGGCTATACACATCTACTTGCTGCTAGCTGCCTTAAGTAGATCGGCGCTCTACCTGTTCAGAACGCGTCCCGCGCCAAGTTTGTCTGTATGCGATCTCCATTCTAAGATATATCTACCCCATTAGTCGTAATTTCTACGACAGACGTGAACAGCCCATTGCCACTTCTATTTACGAATTCGAAAGGTTATGTTGGAATACCTAACATTAAGAAGTGTATCTACCAGAGAAACGCTGAGCATAACATTTAAGAATAAATTGAGTGTAAACTATTCGACAAAGTATTTTCCCTTTTTCGCATTTGATGTTTCATTGGACGTGCGAAACGTTAATTTTTTTGTTTAACTTTTAACGTCGCAGCAGCACGCTGTCTATTGAATTAAATTTAAGAGACAACACGCACGTTTGTTGCACAATTTCTTCTCCCCAGCTACAAAAAATGAGAAGCGGTGAAAGGGTGAGCATGTCGTGGCGCACTCTGTAAATTTGTTTGACGTCCAACAATTTTCGGTTATTGACTTTGACTTTAATTCCGATGGTTGAACATACCTGTGAATAGTTAGATAGAGCCTCATCAGCTCGGTGAACTCCGGGTTGTCGAAGCCGAGCATATTGCTGTAGTTCGCTGACCAGTCCTTGTTGTCATCGATGGCGCCGATGCCCTTCCCGTCGCGGTACGTGTTGCGGTAAATGGTGGCCGCGATCACGGGCAGCTTCGCGATCAGATTCATCGTGTCTTCGTAAACGTACTGCCGGGGATTTATATATGGTGAGCTAGCGATGGAAACGTTTAGCGAAACGTCGCAAGGATAATCAACGTCCGAAAACACAACATTCAACGGAACACCAATCCGCACATGGTCAGATTGGTAGATTACAGCCTTAACGCTGTTCATGTTTGAGAAGCGCCCGTGTCTTAGGATTGGGAATACAAAAATTTGCAGCATATGATTGACATTAAAGTAAAGGTTGAGATATTCTGTTA
The DNA here is from genome assembly GCA_018245475.1 of Pharmacophagus antenor. Classification (NCBI taxonomy): domain Eukaryota; kingdom Metazoa; phylum Arthropoda; class Insecta; order Lepidoptera; family Papilionidae; genus Pharmacophagus; species Pharmacophagus antenor. The sequence goes on along the minus strand of DWQX01002291.1, from coordinate 2,548 downwards.
AACTAGCAACCGATTTCAGTTCAAAAAAAAATATAAATTATATAAAATACTTGGTGTCAAGCAAAAGCATATTTAATGTAAACAATGGGAACGATTTAGAAATTCGAATCTTATTACTCAGATGGCCAAAGGTAAGTGAGTAATCAGATTTCTTGAGGCGCACGGCACCTTTGTGCATTGAAGCCTTATAAGTACACCTGCAGTCAGTTACTAGGCGTTTACTTACGTAATATATATTGTTGAGTTTAATACAAAAATAATAAAATAACAAGTCAATAATTTAACATACATCGTTAACTTTAATACAAAAATATTATACATATTAAATGTCAATAATTTAAGGCACGTATATTCTTCATGATAAAACTAAATAATTATAATGATGGTCGTTATAAACGTCTACCAAATTACACCTATACTGACTTTAAGAAGGTATTTAACATATCTAAATTTGACCGTAGCAAATAATACGATAACAAAAAAAATAACAATGAATGTAATCTATTAAATGTTAGAAAAGTACACATAGATTTTGCACAACAGAACTAAAGTTTTAATACAGTTCGTAGTATTTGAAAATAATTAGTTATTAACGTGAATCTCATTTTTACTAACCTCCCAGTATTTAGATTTGTGTACACCTTCGGAGTAAGCTTTTGCGAAAGTGGACTCGCTGTTGAGGGCGGTGACGGCAGCTGAGAACTGCGACATGGGGTGCAACTTGCTGGGCATATTGTTCAGCATAGTAACCACGTGGGCCGGGAGATCGGCTCTATTTAAATAAACGACAAGATGAAAACATATATAATGGTAATCAAAATTGAGCCTTTTTGTTTTTTTAAGGGAACTAAGAGACCTCCAATACGAGTAGATATATTTTTATAAGCGAACATTTCAAATTACACTGACAAAACTTAATAATAGCTCAACAACTCATGATATAGAAGAGGAATAGAGTTTTTTGCTGAAATAATATTCCGTGTAATAATTAACTTTTTTTTTAATAAATTGTTTTACCTCCCACATACGATGACGATAGATTACGTCGTATAATATGCAAACACAATGTTACGTTTCCCTACCGGACCTCACATACGCTTGGTAATTTTCTACGGACGTAGCGGACGTTGAGTCCGCCTGAAGATTCCCCTCTAGCGTTCCCCTTCTTTTCCCCCTTGACCTATTAGTAAAGTACGAAATAGAACAAACTACTTGTCTATTACTCACCTTCGCGCCCATTCGTTGGATAGAGCTTGTACTTGTGCTTCGGTGGGTATATCTCCAGTAACGAGGAGCCAGAAGAGACCTTCGGGCAGGGGTTCAGAGCCCCCTTTGGCCTTAGGCAACTTCTGTTGGCATTCTGGGATGGAGAGTCCGCGGAATCTGATGCCCTCGTCCGGATCGAGGACGGAAGTCTCCCACACTAGACCCTTAATACCGCGCATGCCACCATACATCTAAATAGAGTAAAACAAAATAATTATATGTATTTCAGTGATGTGTTTTTAAAAACAGTAAATTTAACCTTTACAATCTGTTACAGTTTTTATTCAACTTCGTCGTGATTTACTCGCTTGCTATTTAACGCGGATTTGTAGGTTCGATTCCGGGCCACAGGAGTGGTGAAGTCTGGATTGTGGTAGTTTTTCAAACCCGCCTGGCTAACTACTACCCTTAATGTAATTCTGCCGCCATAACATCATTACCGTGTTCCGCCAAGTTTCAAAGAAAATTAAAAAAAAAAATCGACATTATCCGCAATATGATATCGATATAATCTCAAAACAAAACCTAACATTTACGATGGTCAAAGAACGGCTCCATTGTTCTGCTGCCGTTGTCATAAGTCAAATGACAAAAGAACAAAGGCGGCAATTTATAAACATCCCCAACGATAAACCAGACGTCGACTAACTGTCAAGCAATTATGATTAATATAAGTGTCTCATCTGAATATGTTTACGCAAATAGATGTAATGTGTAACCGTTATTTTTTTTAAATAAGAAATCGTCGAAACGGCTGTCACCTGTGAGTGATACACCTACCCCTAACACATCGAGACGGTAGATACCGTATATTTTTATGTCTATAACTTATTTCAATTACACTTATTTTAATTTACACTTGTTTAAATTAACACGGTTCAGTGTCATAGTGTTTTTTGAAGATTTTCCCTTGTACACTTGTGACGCCTTTATGGGAGACAATTTTTTCAATTCTTCAACTTTCTTATAGACATTTTTCCCTATTTTTGATATAGATTAAAATTATATGTATGAGTATTAAGCTTCAAGTAATTATTAAAAAAAAAAACTCACGATCGATACTTCTTCAAACGATTCGATGTGGGACGTATACATACGCCCCACTTGGCACGGAAAGTGTTAAAGTATAGAACTATACTATAAAACACTGTAGCCATATGATAGAGAAAGCCTCAGGTCCGTTTTGGCCCGACTATTGTGGAAGTATGACGCGGTAAAAATAAGGTATGTGATTACAACAACGAACGACAAACAGTATACCTTTACTATATATATATATATA
>DWQX01002290.1:0-22512 GCA_018245475.1 Pharmacophagus antenor | reverse complement strand
CCCCCCCCCCCCCCCAACCCTGGTCTAAATGATCTGTCACAGACTACAATTTTCGCAATATTGTATTGACGTAAAATGTGTGACGTAATCAATTGACGAGTTAAACGACTCAATGTCGACCTTGCAAATAACTATTATAATGAGCGGAGAACTACGTGTTAAATAAAAACGTACAACAAAAAAAATACAACAATACCTTATCTACTCGAACACTTCCACCAATTTAAATATAACCATGATTTTTATAAACATGAATTCATATAGTTGTGAATACATCCAACTGATGTAATCAATATTAGATAAAACGACAGTGCAAGTATTATATGTGAAAATTATTTATTTTGATATATTATAAAAAGTATAAAAACCCATTTTGTTTGGAATTTTTCTTAAAATATTATAATTTAAATCGAAACTTGCATATTAGCTAACAAATGTAAGCAAACTATTTTATCCAGAATCACCTTTGATTGGAAAGTCGAGTAAAATAGTTATGGCACGTTATAAGTATGTATTAGTAGGTCCACAAGAGGGGAGTAGAGTATCTAGTGATAGTGAAAGACGCTTGAATGTGAACAACGCAAAACGATAACGAATGAAGGGCGACGTTTGTCATGATGTTTATCACGCCAATTATCATTTTCATGTTGTTCATGTTTTTGACTGTATCAAGCAGTCTGGTGAAAACGAATGCACATGGCATAGCCGTTATCGTCAGTTGATATTTGAGTAGTCTGTCTAGCTTTATCACAAAGTATATTTAAAAACCATTAACATTCACAATATAATACAAACAGTAAGAATATTGACCAAATAAAATATTAATCAATCGCTTGAGACTATGACATGAGGTTGTATCTGTTGTTTAAATTTAATTTATTATTAATTCTTAAGGTAAATTGTTTTGGAAAACGTCCCATCTAATTCTCTTATCTATAAATTTTTTAATATTGAACAGATAGGTTAGCTCAAAATAAAATTAAGTTTGTTTATTCGAGTGCTGATAGGATAAAAGTGCTTTTTACTTGAAAAATATAGAACCAACGTTAAAAAGTAAATACAATGTCTAAATAAAAATTAGGAACACGTGCAAGTTTTTTAGTTTCCCAACCTCAACTACAAATTTAAAATGTAAAAAACGTATCAAAAATCGCACAATTTCAACGAAAGTTAAATGATTCGAAGTTTACGTTCCCAGTTTTCCCACCTAATGTAGTGTTGTTCTAATTTAAAATTTATAACTCGTAATTTATAATTTAAATAATTTAGACCAACTTTGGAGTAAACTCTATCAAATAAACATAAGAACGAGCAAAATAGGAATACTTGGTAAAAAGTTACACAAATAGTAGTAAAAGAAAAGAGATATGTCTGGAATTGGGATTACTTATTTTTATATATTTATTATTGGCAAAAAAGCTATCCTGGTAATCATAAATTATTTCGATTGAATCTCGGCGATTTGTGAGACGATTAAGGTAATAAAATCAAATTTCTAAGAAAAACATAATCGATTTTTTGTGAATTAATACGCGTACGAGACAGTAGACATCCTAATGTGTGGGCAATCAACGCATGTAATGCAATGCATACAGTCGAGTCGCTCCTAATAGGTACGGCATTGTCCGAGGATATTTGACCTGAATTTTAAAAACTATCTTCCGATTTTATAGCTCAATTAATGTGCGACCGCTTGCAGATCGGTTTTTGTGGTATATGTTTTTTTCTATCTACGTATTAAGCTATAATCTTTAGTTTTTATTCTACCCTATTTTTAAATTATATACCTTACACTGTCACAAATATGTTTTTGTTCTCGTAAATACATTCATAGCGACGTTAGTGCTATGGAATAGTGTGATTTCCAAATACAACTTATTGCCATTTAAAATGAAACACACCCGTGAAAATCTGTATATAGTGTTATTTTCTGTATTAAGTGTTTTAGTATGACATTTGAATATTTTTATTACAACCAGTTGCGAACTTTTATAAAGATGTTGTATTTATGTTATATATGCAGACTGGTTTATTACAAACCACTTGAAATAGGTAGATATTCTACTGCCTCTGCTGTCTTCGTTTTGATATTATTATTATATTCAATGCCAAAGGAAACTTACTTAAGTACTTTATTATCGGTTATGGGCTAACACACATGAACTCGATTACACCTGATGGTAAGTGATAATGAGATCGTAAATCAGGAAGCGTTCTCACACATGTATGACTCCCGGAACACAGTAATGCTGTTATAGCGGCAGGTTGACATTGTGGGTGGTAGGTAACCAGGTGGGTTCGTAAAACACATACTTTTCACAAAATTTATTTAGTACCTAGCATCAGTAAAATCAATAACTGAATTCTGATTTTATTCACAATTTTGAAAGTATATTTTTCATAAATTAAAGTAATCCTATTTAATTTTTATATTAAAATAAAATCTAAAAATTAGTTACAACAGACCTATAACCTTTCTTAATGACTTTTATTGGTTTATAGTGTAAAAAGTTATATATATATATATACATATAAACACACACATATATATATTAAAGTCAAAAACTGTTATTTCGATTTCAGGTGTATTATATTTGATAAGTCAAATTTTATTTCTTTGTATCGTGCTTAAAAACATTATTTCGTGAACGTTACAAATAACTTTTTTCAGTATTAGTATTAAAAACTCTTACTTCATATTCACGTCAATAATAAGATAAGATATTTCTATGATTTTAATCCGTTAATCAACAATGTACCGATGAGAAACTAACTTTTTTCATGAAATAAATTGTTTTATTTAATTTCAAACTGAACAAGTAATAATTCTTAATCTTTTAAACTAATTAAATAGACAACGCATCAGTATCTAGGGGTCGTTGGCAAAATCATATCAACAGAAAAAGACATGCGTTATTAATTTATTAATTAGTCTATGCAAAACGTGGATGAATTTCGATGGAGGTAAAAATGAAGTGATACAAATTAAAGAAGCTGTTCTTCAATATGTATTACAACTTTAGTTTACATAAATTTCATGAGAAGATTTAATTTACATATATATTGTACTAAATCCTTGAAAATATCGTATAAATGTGATTTTGAATATTATAATATTATTAAATATAATTTAAAATTGAAGAAACAGCTTCTTCTAAAGAATAACAGCGTTAGATCGTAATTTTATTGGGTGATGAAGAATTTTTTTTCAACTCTTAAAGTTACTACCGGAAATCATTGTAAATTGGCGAACACGAGCAATGTATTTATAAAATGTATATTATTCTCAAACTTTTCACTTGACGTGGTGTTTTGCGTATAAACTGTCTTACTTTATTGATTTTGCACGGTCAATTAGTTTTTGTAAAATCGCCACAACCGAGTTTGAAAGTAACACAAAATATTTAATAATTAACCATACTAATTAATAACCTTGAGTTACAAGAAAGTTTATTCTGCAGTAGCACGAGAAAGGACACTGACATAAAATTGATATTATAGCAAATATAGCAAAAATCAATTCGTTTTAAAGCATTTTACAACACGTCTGTCCGTTATGTGATTATAGAGCAACTACTTGTTTATAGTTTTTTTTAACACTTAAATGAACGTCGTAGACATTTAAACAAATGTCATTAAAAAGCACATGTATGAACGAACTTCATAAGCATTGACATGTCTACCAGAATAAGCCTTGTCATTCTAAATACGTCGCTAAGTTCATTGCAGTTCGGCGTATAAGACTTTAACATAAAATAACATGGAACTCGTTGAACAGACTTCTATTCAGATATTACCAAATAAATTGTAATAGTTGTGGACACTTGTAGGCCACCGTTGCTTGTGGGCGACAGAACATTAAGTAATATACTGATATCTAATTTGAGCATCAAGTAACAGACTCAGAACTCTGACGCTATTAAAAACGACACGCTTAATTGATTTTATGGCGTGGATAACAATCATTGCAATGTTTCATGTACAGAAGAATGATTGTACTGAAAACACTCAAAAACTTAATACTTATTTTAAATTATATTGTTTAAATATAATAACATATATGGAAGTAACAAAGTTTACACAATTCTAGTTTTGTAAACTTTTCTTTAAATAATGACTTTTCTACGTTTATGCAAAATATTTATGAAATGTTGCAATATATCATGGACACGTTTAGGAGAGAGTAAAAACGACAAATGGTATACTAGGACTTGTCTATAATTAGCAACAAAAAAGAGGCGCAAATAGAGCAGGTTACAAATAAGTTTGTGTCGTGTATATATATGTTCTTCTTCCATCGTTTCTATTGATTTGTAAAATATATTTCGCGATAAAAAATTGAAAAAAATACGTTCTAAATTTTGTCAACATTGGTAATATAAAAATACTTTCATTTATAAAATAATTGTATAATAACTATTAGCCTGATAAATGATAGTATATAAGATGTTTTTCTAAAGTAGTATTAAATATTATTACTTTCTTCAAAGCTTTAAGTAACCGTACACTAAAGTTTGCGTTCGTAGCGAGTAATATGAGTTAAGCTAATCTCGCTCGCTATTTTACTAAACAGGGCTTGATCTAAGTTTGCGAAATTGCGAATCGAAATAGTTTCAAGGCAATGTTAGGTGAATTGATTAGTTTTTGATTAAACTATTATCCAGCATGCTAGCGTGAGACTCGAAAGACTACATTTATTTCGTGGATACAATATTAGGAATACTTTTCGCAATATCAATTCAGAATCAGAATTTATGTATGCTAATATAAGGTAAAGCATCTTCTGAGATTTATATTAAAAGAGGGGATTATTTCATCGGTAAATTCAATGCATCCTTATACTGTAACTATAATAACCGAAAACAATCCTATTTCATAAAATATTTAAAACACATATGAAAAGTTTTACAGATTTCTATAGTTTAAAATGAATTTTCTATTGTTGAATTTCATTCTCTGTGTTGTTTTAAGTGATTTTTATACTCGTGTGGACCAAAATAATCTCGCACTATTTATGGATGTTTATTCAACAATCTATTGTCAAACAACTTCACTGTTTTTAGAGGTACAGGTTTCTAGAACCACTATAAAAGGAAACAATAAAACTTCATCTCATTATGAATTTATTATCTAATAAATAATATGTAATTGTAAACATACCAGAAACCGGAATACGTGTAACTTCCATACAATGAGCAATTTTACTTGTTTGTTATTTATACTGATTTAGACAATGCCGCACCATATTGCAACGACCCTGGATAAAATAATTTTATCTAAACTTGAAGTTAATTTGAGTATAAGAAATATCAATAACATGAAGATACTAGCATAGCTATATGACTATCGTGCTTATAATATACGAAAAACATCTGGCTTAAACATACGAGTGTGCCTTTGTGTAATATTTATATGCGAAGCAAATAATATTACCATCTTATTCTATGTACTCAAGTAGGTTACTGATTAGTATTACTGGTAGGATTACACCACTGTATAGACAATAGATCTACATAGCTTGTTTTTCGTGAAAAACCCTAAAACGGATATTATTCTGCTTCCTATCGGATTATGTCTGATATTACGATTATATCGTCACGGTTTCTCTCACAATGCTCTTGAAGAAGTACGGGAACATTTTCGTATGATCGTGAAAGTTCTGAATCTAGAGTCAAGGGGAGCATGATCCACCCTCACGCAACAACCGTTATGTGAAGATCGCAACCGATTAATTAATCCCTTCCGTAGATCGCAACTGAGTCATCACTTTTTTACAGAAGGTATTGCCAAGCAAGGCATACCCTTCTAACCTAAGCAGTGCGTAGCTACTGTAGATCTATTCCACTAGTCGTTTACACATTAGAATATAACTTTTTTTGGTGATTAACGCGAATGATTGTAACACAAAGGTCAAAAACATTTTTCATTTCTTTACTACTTGAAATCCATTAAAGTGTTTTGTTTGTCATTTAACTAACACGTTATTTATTGATCATAATTAAATAAAACGAGCTGTAGTTATCTTTTACGTATATATTAATATACCTTCAATGTGAGTTATTTAAGTAATTTCATCTCAATGAATGCAATGTATTATTAACAATAAATCTTCAGATGAAAATTGTTTCATAGTTATTTCTTTGTGTATTTATTTAGAATTCGACAAAAACTTATGTACGCCAAGTTATAACATAAATTCACTAAAACTATGAAACTCCGAGATCGCAACCAAGACACGTTAATCGATAAAATAGATTTAGTATTTTGAAACGAAAGGTAAACTAAAATAGTAGAGATCACTAATTGAGCACAAGCATTTCTTCACTGTTCTTAAATACGTATTTGATTGAATTCCTTTTTTTTTTCTTTTATCACAATTGAATCAAATTTATACAATAGCTTTCTATGTAATAATAACGTAAATTTGTCACCATTTTCACATTTTTATTCTATCTAGAGGCTTACTTCTCACTTTATAAATAATAAACTGACTCAATTAAGAATCTCATAAATTGATTACCCATTACTGTACGTTTTATACTCAAAAGAACAAACTTAGTATCTAGCACATTTCATATTCTAGAATGTGTAAAATCTGCGCCAAAAAAAACAAAAAGTTTGTAAAAATTTTTTGTACCTTATTTGTTTTGTAACAAGGCAATTAAGAAAGTGTTTCACCTTTTAACAATTAACCACTCGACCTGGTAACGGTAACTTATTTATATGTAACAATTTTTATACTCATTTTCTACATTATTATTTATAAGACTACACTTTATTTCATACAAGATTTTATAGTATTATGTGACATTTCAAAAACAAAAAGACTTATGAAGTTAATGATTTTATCCAAACTGTAAAGAACTCTGTTATTAAATATTTTTAAAGCGCAATTGGGGCCATGTTCCTACAGCGCGGGCTTAGTCAGACTGCGTCACGACGACAAACGGGTTTGTGTTGATGCGTCATGCTTTCCCAATAAAATGGCTTAAGTGCGATAGTGGACTGAACCGAGTGGTAAATCAGGTAGATAAGGATTTGTGTACTATGCATTACGCGTAACATACATCGCGGACAAATAAAAGCGATTGAAACATTTATAAAGAACGCAATGTAGATATTATTGTTAATTATGGTTATCTAAATATTGATAATTTGATTATAAAATATATTCTACTCTTATTATAATTAGTTAAAATAAGTATGTGACGCATAATTTATTACGTAAAATACGTTTAATTTATTTCATTTGCAATAAATAACAATTATGGTGAATTATTATTAATATAAATATACCAATTTCATTAACTTAAATAATAATTCAAATATCTTTACCTCTAAAGTATATCAACGAAATTTAGATATCCATTATTGGAATGCATCATTAATGCCATCTTGAAAGTACATAACATGTAAAAGAAGTAAAAAAATTATAATAATAAATTTACCAATATAGAAGCAAGTACCATCGAAACTTTGAAATTTTATATATAGATGCAGCAAACATTTATTATCTAAATTCTCTCCTACCCTCTGATGTTCCTGATAGACACATTACTGACTCAGTTAAGCCTGTCTTTCTCTCAAATGTTATGAGTTCGTTCATTGCCTGGAATATAAATTTATGAAAACTTTTCACTTACTCCGTGTCGAAATAAACGTGATGTAATTTTATATTGTCCCCTCGATATAATGCAACTTTAGTATAAAAATTGTATATATTATATATAATACATTCATGTCCAGATTAATTGACTAAATCCTTCCTCTGAGACCTTCATAACTACTGCCGTTCCGCTACCGGCTGATTGTTGAACGGTATTTCTAAAAAAGTTTGTCATTCGAAAATAAATGATGGAATCAGAGCACTTCATTTTTATTTTGTCCTAAAATGTGTTCTGTAATAATGCCCGCGTCAACTCAAGGCTTTTCATACAATACAGCGAAAATGTCATAACCCGTCAAGTAGACTTTAATGAGCGTCGTATGAAATACGAAACTCGCCGACCAACCTTTAATATGTGCCCTAAAATTAGTGCCATTTTGTTTATCCTGTCAAAAAATTTTGTATTATTACTCGTTTCTATCAAATTGTGATGTCGCCTTTTGACCATTTTTATTGACTTTTAAAATGCAACGAGGTATTGGCCCGTTTCAGAATAAATTCTCAGAAGCAAATGGCACTTGGATTAGTTGTAAAGTCTTTTAGAACAGTAGACCAACCTAGGCCGAGTCAGATAGCATTAATTGTTAGAAATTAATGCACAACTCATACATGTTTTTATCGTTCAAAAATAATAGTAATAAGCGAATTCAGAATAGCTCTTCCTTTGCGACTCAAAGCTTTTTTTTTTTTTTCAAAAAATTTTAATCACTTTCACAATCGATAATGGTTCACAATTCGTGCTTTGTCGACATCGTGTTATGGTTGACATGAACAAACTCTTTTTAAGTACTATGACAAATAAATAAGATCGTGAGTCCATTTAGATGCACGCAAGCGTACTTCTTATACCTAACGTCCGACTTAAATAGGTAATAATGTAGTAAAAAATTAAAATATTAATTCGTGTTACAATTGTTAGTTTTTTTTTGAACATGCTTGACCATAGGCCTCATACTGTAACTACCGTTACAACAGCGCATAATGTTTGGGCAATGAATACGATTATTCTAGCTCTGATATTAATTTTCTTTCCGACAATGGGCTAATGCTTGATATCAATTGACATATGATGTTAAGTGACAATGAGGCCGTAGATAGCGAAAGAAGCTCGCTTAGAATACACTGGCTATCAACATATGCGACTCCCAGAATATAGCAATGGTGTTACTGTATAGGCGGCAGATTTACGTAGAGGGTAGCAGCTATCCAGGTCAGTTTGAAAAAACCCTACATATCTTAGTCAGTCTCACTACTCATGTACTCCGTGTGCCAAGGAAGTTACCATGCACGAAGTTAGTTAAGGTAAAAATTGCATGTGAGGGCCCTGCCGCTTCATGTGGCGAGCAGACGCCGGTGGGGAACTGGCCGTTCAGGCTTGCTGATTCCCAGTTCCCTGCCACCTAATGGCGTAGAGGGAGTGCCGCTGGGTTGTTTAGTGGGTATATCGGTTTACCGGGTTTCCTATACCGGTTTATCGGGAGTCCCACATACCTCTCCCGTCCCCCGGCGGGAGGGGATGCCTAATGCATTTTTCCCAGCGATAACAAAAAAAAAAGGTACAAATTGCATATCTTAACTTCTATTCATCTTGAATTAAATACTATTTCGAGTAATTAATATTTTTAACATTATTTTTATTAAGAATATTATGCTATTTTAAAATTTGGATACAAATTCCTGCGCGGCTGCGCACTACATTTTACGAGAAATAATATACAGCCCACTAGCCCAGTAATTACACTACTATGTATTTTGCTGTTATGAATTACCTACCCTATGTATTTTGCTGCAGACTTAAACGTTGCAATATTACCAGCTAACAATTCGGCCAGGCTTACCGCGTGGTAGATATTAACACGTAATATTAAAGCATAAAAAAAATATTTCAAATAAATGCTTTTCGATAATTCACTGTATTTGTGTATAATAATAAATAGAATTTCAAGATTTTAGTTTTCACATAGAAATGGCACTATGAAAGTGATTATTTTACATCTATGTAGTCGTCCGCCGCATAAACTCATCGTCAAATTTGGCGATTGCAAATTAGTATGTATATAACAAGTAAGATGGATATTTTTGTGAAATAGAATGATTTAATTGGATTTAACTTATTTTTCCGTTGTTTAACATTGCTAAATCCAAAAACAATTGCTCTTACGTGATTATTAATGTAAAAATTATCTATATTTAGAAAGAAGATAGATTTTATAAGAGAGTAATGATTTCGGGCTCTATATTTTATTAAATTTTTCATAAATGCTTCAAAGAAGCTATAATATTGTTAATTAATATTTAGTGTTACCTCCTTGAGCTCTTTGAAATGCTGTCTTCTTAGTAGCCTTAATCAAGTTATTAGTAAATCTTTAGGGATTGCACTGCATTCCATTATTTCTGTAATATGTTTTTTTACAAAGGTAAGTATTTCCGGTTGTCTTTCAAGCTTATTGCATACATGCTTTGAATGGTAGAAATAGGGGGAGCTAATAATTCTGTTATAAAGAATTCAACGTGTCTAAGAAATACAACTAGGCCTGCAATATTGGTACTTGCTTTGTAATACTTAAGATCGAGTCTATATGTACTATGAAAAAGAAATCGCTCTTCATTTCGTCAAAACGTCCGTTATATATTGTGATCATTGTGAACATCGCGAAATTTCGTACGTGCGCCGATACACAGATGCCATAACTGTTCCTTTGCATTATGTCCTACTAGGTCACCCAGAAAGTATTGCGAGAAATAGTTTTATGTATGTGAATCTGGCCAGTTATTATTTATTTAAAAATATGATTACTTATAAATAAAAATAGGTTTGTTTTAAATTCAAAACTTGCCTCCACGTTTTTGCGAGCTAATTACAATTATCGTGTTTCATTTAAAAATGAGTTTGCGTCGAGAACATTTTCTCGCCATGATTTTTTACGATTTTAAGTGTCGCCTGAAACAGGACGAATCGGCATTCATGGATGAAAGTCCTTCTAAGGTGTATCGTTGGTATAATGAATTTAAGCGCGGTCGACTATCTTTGGGGGATGAAGAAAGAAGTATTTACGACATCGTTACAGGTGATGAATCCTGGATTTATCAATACGATCCCGAAACGAGGCGCCAGTCGACGGTTTGGGTGTTTCAATACGAATCAACGCCTACCAAAGTAAAACGACTTAAAAGCGGAGGGAAGATTTTGATCGCGAGCTTTTTCAATTTGACTGGCTACTTGGTGTCAATTCCTTTACGAAACCAAAGAAGCATTAACGTCGAATGGTATACTTCCAAATGCTTGGCAGAAGTTTTCTCTGTTGTGAGCAACAAGCGACCAAACACAGGGCTTAGCGGGCTACTGCTCCACCACGACAATGCGCCCGCCCACACCGCAATCAAAACGAGGGACTTCCTAGACAGCACACCGGTCAAACTCCTGGATCACCCTCTTTAGAGCCTTGACCTAGCACCGTGTGACTTCTTCTTATTCCCAAAAATAAAATATCGGTTCAAATGGATACAATTTTTGTCGCCGGATGATGCGCTCTCAGCGTTCGTGCAGGCTGTAAACGAGATATTTATCTATAGAAAATTTTTTTTTGTGTCGCAAAACTTTCCGAGTGTCCCACATATGTATAACTTATTGACATCCGTAAGCCACGAAGCAGGCTAAACCTTAATTGGAATCTACGTAAGAGGAGCATATTTATTTATGAACCGGTTATTAGTTCGTTAAATCTAGTTTACTTCTGATCAATGTCTATACAATCTATTAAGGGAAACCAGTCAATATGTCTTATATCCTCTCTTAAGTAGAGTTTATGATTAGATATATGTAATAAAGAACTAATGAAAATTGGCTTTTGGACGCTTCCCGTTAGTTGTTTGTAGGTCTGTACCATCACAAGCTTTAAAAGCTTCAATACCAATACTTGTAATTTCGGTTCTAACTCATTTTCGCCGCGATTTGTGCAGATTGTTGACATCCAGTAACAACAGATTCTCAAAATATGTTCTCGCATTCATAAATAGCTATGTATATATATGTTATGGCATCTGATAAAGTACTATGATGGGTTTAATATGTTTAAAAATAGAACCAAAGATATCTTGTCCATTAATGTATCCATTATCTCTTTATTATTAAGTTATTAATTTAGTTTGTTCAATCTTCTTTTAGCAAACTATGGAAAAGAAGCTCTATAATTCTGAGTGACACAGCAAGCTTGTCAAATGCATGCCATCTGTGATTTTAAATTACTGTCTAGCAAATAGGTTGCCACGGCTTTGTATATTCACAAGAGATAATAGTAATATATTTATTCCTGCAAGTGTATTCTCTTATAAAGTTAAATGTACATGGAGAGTTATATTTCAAACTAAAGTTTAATGACAGATCGCTTATAAAATTTTGTCATTATTCTACCCTCTTCTATACTTACATATAAAAACAAACAAAAAAGAACAAGGTAACAAATCTCAACCATCTAATAGTATGTAATCCAACAGTGAGTACTTATTTTAAAAATAAACTGTGAGTAATGTTTAGATTTCAGTGTTTAATATTTTCTTTTAATTTCATTACAAAAATTAGTGCAATTCAAAGAAATACACAAAGGAGATTATTGTTTTATGTTAACAACAGTTTTGTTAACATTTCTGATCTTGAATTTCATGTTATAGTAATGTTTAGCTCTAAGTTGAAGCTCAGTATAATAGTAAAAAACTTAATATTCTTGTTTCATATACTGTAATCAAGAATTTTGAACACATTCTCATTTTCAATTTAATTAATTTTCCAAATTTGTTTTTATATCTATGTAAGACTTCACTTTTGAAAATAGAGAAAAACTAGCAGAATTGAATAGTTTTTTCGCAAAAGCAAAATTATTATTACATAAAAGAATACAATACCAATTTTACTTCGCTTAGCTAGCAATGCTTTATTCATCATTCATTTAAAAAATAACAATTCGTAGATAAATTTTCATAAAATTGTATGTATGGTGTTAATAAATAATTCAATATTATTGAATTAAAAACATTTGCTTTTTATTCTGTGAAAATGAATGTATAAATCATTAACTGTGGGATGAAATAACAAAAATTGGCGCATAGCTGTTTTCTTAAAAAAATAAAACGAAATTAGGTTTTAAAAATAAAATACAATAATTAAAACGTTTTTTTGTAACAATTTAGCCCTGGTCATAAATTTTACAATAAATAATAATCCAAAAAGTTGATATAACTAACTAAATAATCTGAACGTTTACTAGAGAGTTACAGTACTCAATATAATTGTCAGAATTTCAAAAAACTGTAATATGATTTTAATTAACTCTAAACTAACTTATTAAAACAATTCATAAGCTGGTATAAATATCGATAATAACAAAAAAAAACTTAAGTGACATAAAGAAACCAAAGTAATCATAACGATAAAAAGTACTATTATGTTTTAGAAAGCTATAGTAACTTTTGCAAATAATCGAAATTAACAAATATCGATCTCCGTGAATACAAGACTGCACTACTTGTCTTACCTTCAGATAACTCCAAGTCTAACTCAGCTAATTTATCTCTTATTTCATCGGGCAACTTAGATACATCAACACTTAAGTCAGCCATGGTGGAAAAACACTATTTTCACACAAAACAAATAAAGTTAACGACAACAGTTCAAGACACCATCGTGACACATAGCCATCTTGAATTTTGAATAATTTCTGTCCGATTCAACACTGAACATGTACTGAACTAACGTTGCTGATTTCTAGCATCAGAGGTCGCGAGGGTTTCGAACAAATATTCTTTAATTCAGTGAAAACAGATGTCGCCACAATCGCATTGTTGGGACGTCTGTTCGTGAAAATGTTACGAACTATGGCCTTAGTTTACACAACCGGTATATTTCTTCATTTAATATAAACCTCTCGCAGTATCTTTGGGTTATAGCCAAACAATCCATGAATTTTGTATGAAGTTGTAGAGAAGAAGGCAACAGCGGAAAAGAAAAGAGAAAGAGTTTCAGTGCCACCCAATACAGAAATGATATGCTGGGCACCAGGAAAGGATAAATCACAGCCTCTTTCAAACTTTACAACCATGGTATACATTAGAATAAAGCATTGCATGTAATATGATCTCGAAATAAGTTATAACTCTACTCCTTTCACAAATAGGATACGTGGTCTTCTATATAAAATTAGTCAGACTTGTAGCTATAAGTGAGGTACGCTGGCATCGAGTGGGTATAATAATATATTCACAGCCTCTACAGCTATGGAGTATCAAACGTAGAATGTCTAAACGTAAATTAATTCCTCTGTTGACGAAAAAAGATATGTACCGTCTCAGTTCCTATTACTGTCACCGAGGAGAAACATTCGAGTAAGTTGTATAACATTAATTAAAAATAAAGTAAAGTAATATTTCTTAAACAAATTGAAGCGCTTAAGATATATTATAAATCCAGTAAGTAGATAATCATTTCACTGAGACACTGACACCTTAGTCATTATGTGTGTGATTACAAGGACTCTACTCTTATCCACTTATGAAGAAAAAGAACTTGGTAAACGGAAAACATTGAATAGAATAAAAATTTTATGATTGATTTCTTGATATTAGTATCATATATACATAAATAAATCTGTGCGGCTATAATTAAATGAAGTATGTTTGCACTTTCAAGTTAAATGCTTCTTAAGGTGCCTTACCAGTTAAAACTATACTAATAAAAATTTTATTAAATACCGATTCAGTTATCAGTTTTACCCGAAAGCAATTAAATTTGTGAGAAATGACCTAGGACAAACAAAAAGTATACAATCTACTAACGTAATAGTGAGTTCTTAGTAATTTTTTATTATAAATTTTATTATAGTTGCATTGAAATGAATGGGATAGACTTAAGTGATTAATGGTGGTTTTATTACTTAGACTATACTTTACAATTAGTATTGGTATCTTATAAATAAAAGATAAATATAATTAATGTTTAATTTATGGAAATATATGTTCAAAGTAGTTTCTGTGTTAAAATTAAAATTTATAAACCAAATAGTAATTTGTATAAGCATATTCGATGTAGAGTATTAAAGACATGGCAGATGCTTTATGATATTTAAAAGAATATAAAACTTTTTTTTTATATATATGGCAAGAAGATATAACTATTTGCCAGTGTCATGTTAAAGGTAGGGAAACTATACACGGGAAAATAGGATATGACGACTTATTTAAGGTGATTAGAAGAGTAAGGCTAAATTAATATATGAATATACATAAAATAAATAGACAATTTAAAATATATAAACATTACACTTTTATGTTATAGCTTATTATAAAATGAGATATATACCTAAAAATATATTTTTGGGATACATACATAGATAGGACATACAAGTAGGAAGAGGAATATTAGAGGAAATTAAAGAGTTATAGAAGGAAGAATGATCGTACAAGGGACAAGAGAAAAATATATGGTCAATATTTTCCTCTCCCTCTGATTATAAAACTTCGTAATAGTTTTTTATTTTTTTTATTTTTGTGCTTAGTAGATGTGCTACTGCCTATCTTCGTAAAATTTGCATTGATGAGCGACTCGGCTAATATTTAAAAAATTGTTAAAATATTCATTGAAAATTAAAAAGATATCTTTTTTTAACAATGCTATTTGTGTTAATTATAGAAAAAAAGTAATGAAAATATTTATATTAATAATTATACAAAGGTTTTCTTCGTGAGGATTATTAACCTATGATATTATATGTAATCTATAGCGCAAATTAAATATGACAACACCTGTTTCTTATAAATTGACACATATTAGCCAATAGGTAACGCTCTTTTTTCCGTTATTGACAGCCTAGTTTTTAAAATTAATTCTCGTAATGGCTGCCACGCTAAATTCATAACTTATTGGTTATGTCATGTTCAAAATTTCAGTGTGTGGTTGTGTTATTGGATTAATTCAACAAGTGTTTCGAACAATGATCGCATTTAAATTGTTATAGTATCAAACCCCCCCCCGGACGTTTCTTCTTGCATGTTTCCTTTTAAGGCAATTAACTTTTAGGCTCGGCGTTTGTATACTGTATGTAATAAAAACATAATCTATGCACCGTAAAGAGTTTTAATAAGGGCCGTATTGACTGTCAAGTGCTTTACCAATTGCTAAACATGACGGATCCGAGATCGTCATCGGCGCTCTTCAAGAGAGCTGAGCAATTAAAACGATGGGAGGAATCTGATACCAACAAACAGTCACCAACACCGAAGCGTGCTTCAAGGATTCAGTTTTCATCGGGTATTGTATTCTTGGCTGCATGCACAGCTGGTGACAAGGAGGAAGTTCAGCGATTATTGAAAGCGGGTACTGACATCAATACGGCAAATGTTGACGGACTCACGGCTTTGCACCAGGTAGGTAAATTTACAACAGATGAGTAGTCGTTAAGAGAAAACGTACTAACATAGAAGATTTAGATTTTTATTTTCTTAATTTTATTACTCTCGTTCCTTTCTCCTTAAACATTCGAAGTTATATACGAAAACCTTGAAATATTTGTATTACGTTTAAAATATATCACTATGAAGCACCTTTATTTCTGAAATAAACTTTTGTATACTATATAAGATATACCCAGTATACTAAATTATTTTAATTTTATAATTTTCTTAAATCAAAAAGAATCTAGTGTTGTGAAAAAAGATCTGAAATCCTTTTCAAACTATACAATGTAGACTACACTTATCTTTTATAATGGAAAGATCATTTAATAAATAATTTTACCATATTGTGGCCTTGATTTACTTGAGCCTGGGCCTCATTGTTCAATTAATGATAATTATTGTATATTCCAAACCTGATTTTTATTTTATAACTTTTAATTAAACTCTAAAATTCATACATGACATGCTGTATTAAAGCATTTGTTGGAAGTTAATAGATCTTCCATTTAATCATATAAATAAGCAGACCATTAAATTATATCATTTCTAGATACAGCTGTAAAGAATTGCATAGGAAGAATAAGTAATTGCAGCACTTATCTTGTATGCAATTGCGTTATAAGCAACAGATTTAGTATTTATTGCAAATTATAATTATTTGCAACTAGTATTTCCATATTATTTAATTTATAGTGTGACAAACATATTCAGGGCTTATGTATTTAATAATATTATGCTTGATTTCAAAATCCATTGTCTTAAGTTTACAACCCTTCAATCTCTCTAGGATATTATTATTTTCTTCTGTTCATTACAAAAATCGGAATATCAAAAACAATGACTACTATTTTAGATGTTGAGACCACGTAAATGAAAAATGATTTTATCCACAGTAAGATGGGCCTTGTTTACATCAATGATACCCCAATTAAATAATGCCACAGGAAATGGAAACTGATCAAACCAGGTCAAAACTTTTTCAGTTTTTTGAACTCATTATTAAATATCAAGTTAGGCATATTACAACAAAGCTAAAGAGGTTTTAAATCTGTGTCTGAATTTTTGAAAAGTCAAGGTTGTTCATAATGCTGTCTTAAGTAATTCAGTTTTAAAAACTTGTGGTATTGATAGCACAATTTAAGTGAAGCTGTCATAAAATTTCAAGAATGGATCTTATTCTAAAGTTTTTTAAAAACAATTTATTTATTATCTATTTCCCTACAACAAGCTAGTCAGGAAGTTCTTGAACCGACTCTGTGAGCCCTCAAGAGACATTAGTTCCCACTGCATTTGTAAAGGCTTCATCATGAAAGAATTTTATTTATTAGGAATCCAATCGCACAAGGGGATGAACACAAGACAACATGATACATAACTAAAAAGTATTCAATGACTAGTATTTTACTGCTTAGTCTTGGATTTTAAGTACTAACAATTGTTCAGTCATATATTTTAACACCTTTATCTATTTTTCTGTTTGTTTATGAAACTTATTTTTCTTTTCCTCTATTTTATTTTATAACTTGTACTTGTTATGTTATTATGTAATGACTGCAATACTTCAATTTGTCAACTTAATTATATTGCTAATTAAAGGAAAAAATATTTCTAAATCTTTCATTAATACATATAGACATTAGGCATTTGTTATCAACTGTGATTAGTTAATTTCTGTTTTAATTCCTAACAATAATAAATTTAATTTCTAGTGCAATAAACATTTAATCAGTCAATCTTCATTGGCTATAATTTTATTTAATTTTAGCTACTCAAAGTACTCTGCACACCGCTGATCTATTGTTCAATTCTTGTAACAAACATAACTGTAGTGTGATTTATGAGGATGCACAATTACAATATGTGTTATCTACCTTTGATAAACACTTGTATTTTGCCACATAATGCTCAGAGTATTTTGAATTATAATTCTGATCTCGGGATTTAATTTTTTGCAGTGCCTATGGAATATCTTTTATTTATTAAAATGACAGGAGGTCAGTTAAAACCATCTCTACAGTGGACTTCTAATTATGAGATTGATGATCTGATTACCAGACTGTTTGATAAAAGATCACCTTGATAAAGAGGGTAATGGCATTGCTATTTATCTTCAAGAAATGATTTGGTATAAAATAATATCAATGTTTATGTAACTCGACATTAAGGATACCTGGATGTTTTCTGTTCATTTGTTATGGGCTAAATATTTGGCCTCTATTGATGATCCCACCTGATGTTAAGTGACAATGCGGCCATAGATATTGAAGCATATTCGCCCAGAATACATTTGGCTTGGACATGTATGACAGCAGGTACATAGTAAAGCTGTTATGGCGGCAGATTTATATTTTGACTAGCCTACTTCTAGGGTTGTGCACTTTATTGTTAAAACAACATCAAAACTTAACACCTGGTGAGATTGTGATTAAGGTACATACACTTATAAAATAAAAAAAAAATGATGTTAAGGATGTTAGGTAGCCAAGCGAATTTAAAAAACCGTACCACAATGCAGACTTCACTGTAGTGATTCCCGGGCCACAGGTACTCCTGTGGCCCGGGAATCGAACCCGAGAAATCTACGTTATAATCAAGTAGGTAAACCAGTGCTTTTAAGAGTAGTAGAACCTTCAAGTGTTTAGTGTGTCCTTCTTTCTTTGTTCCGAGAATACACGTATCATGATAATACTATGTGATTTCAACACCGCCTTTTGAAATTTTTACCGCATTCATATACAAAAATGGTGCATTCTTTCGTCGTTATATCTTTGTACCAGTTAACCTATCCTTTCTCCCGTTAGTACCTACTCACCATAATTTCGCACATGACTCGTAAGTTCTGTTTTATAGGGCAAGCCCGAGTACTTATTTACGCTTTTACTATAAGAAATATTATTAAATTACATTATGAGCTTGCATGGGAGTACCACCACCACGGGCTTTAATTACATACCCTGATTATTTTAAAATACATGGGTAGGCTCCTGCAGTGAAACTTTCTCGTCACGATGTATTATATGCATGTTATAAATTTAAACTTCTTATTTTCGTCTACATAACTTGTATTTGTCTTGAATAAACAATGTAAAACAGAGAAAAAAAAAAGAAAATAGTTGATTTAACTACTTTATCAGAAGGCTTTGCGATTGATGACAAAGTAGCTGTTCTCAACGATATTATATTAATATTGGTTTATTTGTTGTTCATGCTCCCATTTATAAAGTTAGATTAAATCATTAATGACCTCCATGGATAAATAAATCTATATGAATATCGAGGCACAAGTGTAATCATGCTTTCCTCCGTTTTATAACGTAAGCGCATTGAAGAGTTATGAGATACTTTGCAAAAGATAAAAATTATGTTTTTTTTGGGTACTATGAAATTGTTATCAAAAGTTGTACTTGCAACGGGTCAACATTAACACTAGATTTACGGGACTCGTCATATTGACGGAACAATATTAGATAAGAAGCTTTGTATACAAATAAGGGTTCGACTTTTTTATTTTATATACTACTTTTGGTAACATTACTTTATATTTCTTTTACTAAACAAGAAAAATAAAATTACAATAATACACCAAATTAAAAAAAACTTGAAAAGAAAACCATAAAAATGTGTCCGTAAATCTAGTGTCAATAACTTACTCCGGTTGTATTTATTGGGATTAACCGCAAAAGTTTAGAATCTTCTTTAGTCCACAAAATTGGTGTTACTTATGAAAGTACTTGTGCATTCATTCAGTTACCCGACCGTCTAGATTTTATTGGTTGTAATAAGAGTAAGTGCGTTTTACGAGTAGCATTGGTATTCTTTGCAAATTTGATGTTATATGTTTAGTAATATACAGCTGCCACAATTATACTATGTGGTTCATAGTGTTGTGAATAGTCTGCGATCGGAGACAACTCGAAAACAATTTGTCGTAATTTTTGTGCATTGATCATGCATAATTTTGTGTAACCAAAAGATAAATTATACTGAAGTTTGGTTCATCACTTAATCTTCTTGATCTTATCGAAATCCCCGTGCAGCAATGTGTGCATGGTTATATAAAGAATTGTCTATAAATGTTGGTCTATTCTTGATATGTGCATATAAAATATATCTCCGAAATTAAATGTTGTGCGTGCGACTGGTGGTTCCCGCACATTACTAGGAATAACTCGATTGTTTCGGACGACCACTAAACGTCACTAGTACAGAATTAGAATCTGACACTGTCTACGGCACTATACGTAACGTAAAATTAATTCTCTACAAATCTTTAATGAATTAAGGATTCGTAAAAAAAAATTGAATTTTTGTCACATTGGCAGATTTTCACCTATGTGCCTCATATTTATTATTAATATATTCGTAATATCCTTAAAAGTGTAGTTACTTTATAATTTTTCTTTTAACAAACTTTTAGACTGCAAGGAATGTCATTGGGATTTTTTTTTGCTTTAATCGTTTTTAATTATTTTTCTTATAATAAATTATAAATTCATATTGATAGTATTTAAATGCCAGTGAATACGATGAATACCAGGGAAGCTACATTAAAATGAGGCTCCTCTGGCATTCAACGAGTTCATAGGAGTTTCAATATTATAAAATTCAAAGGGCGGCGAATATTTATCAATTTTTCTTTATTCGTCCATTGTAAATATTATAATGTTAGTAAATAAAATAATAGTTTGACTGAACCCCGTAGAGCAGAGGTTGATCTTGTAACGTTGCGGTCTCCAATTCGATTCATGAACTACATAAGTAATTAGGTCTAGATAATAGTTTTTTCGACCCGCCTGGTTATACCCGTAATGTTAGTCTCGCTTTACAAACATTGCTGTGGTTCGGCAATCATACGTCCATCTACGGCATCACTCATTTAAAATCATGTGTCTATTGAATTCAAGTGTTCACCCATTGCTTATGAAAAAAAAAACCTAATATGACGTAATAATCGGTGATGACCTGTAAGTTTATATATTGTGCTATTTACACCACTTGATATAGTTAAATAGTATGTACATATAAGAATGTCCGTTATGACTGTCGCTAGCGAAGTACCTGCTTATGTACTGTGTGACTATACTACAAAGCGTAAAATTGACTGGGTTGAGTACTAAAATTACTAGATTTTATAAACTTGTAAACTTTTCATCATTAATTCACAAATGTTATGTTAATTTTTTTTTTATAGCAAAATACAAATATATTGACAGTTTCATGTTAAAAGGGTACCTCCCACGTTATTTAGGTAATTTTATTCCCCGGAGATTTGACCTGTCATCATACGCAGGAAATATTAATGAAAGGTAATAAAGATAATTAAAATGACTTACTGCATTGTTCGGAGCGGCGACTTGTGAATTTATTCTACAGGAATATAATCTCTAAAAATTATCAATAGGGCCTACATACTCTTTAAAAATTTATTCGATAATTTCTAAAATTTAAAGTTATCAATGGGTAACGGATATGAAGTGTTTGTATTTATTAATTTGAAAGCTGTAATGCACAAAATCTTGTATATAAGGAAGACTTAACTCCAAATGGTATGCTCTGGCAGTCGACCTTAAGACATTTAGTCATTATGTGAGGAATGAAAATAAATAAATACCATAAGATATGGTAGGTATGTTCTCTGCTTTCTCGATCAACATACGTTGTCTCCAGAGACGTGCCTGAAGGGCAAACCCTAGCTCTTAAATATTCATCTACATAAAAATATATTAATAATACATGACGTGTTTGCTTATTTTTTTTAATCTTAACAGTTGTGTTTAGACCTTGCCTAATTAAGATTTATTAATTTAAGTGCACTATATTGTCATAATGGGGTATCCCTGGTTTTTGGGGTTGTAAGAGAGTACCGCCAGTTTTTGCCCCCCATATCGTAACTGGCCACGTCAAGTTTGTTCTACACTAGAAACTAACTACATGGGTTTTTCTTTTCTTTATCAAAGGTTTATAGTAACTGCATTGGTTCCTACTCAAAGCCAACTCGTGTGCCCGGATGTTTGATCGCAAATGTTTAAATTGACCCCACATACTTGAAAATGAGTTGTTGCTATGGGGCTAGCTTGGCTTTACCCAAAGCCTGGTATAATTTATAGTGAGATAGACAAACGTAAATATGATCAGAAGTTTTTCGTATTAGCTAGGTTTATTAGAAAGTTAACAGATAATTGAACGTCGATTCTAATGTCATTAATATTACAAATCAAATCTAGTAAAATGTTCAGTGCAAAACGGGAAAATATTTTGAAATTTGTACTGAATTTTATCATAATATTTCTTACCTCCATTCAAAATTAAATTAAGTTTAAATTTTTCGAAGCAGATTTATATTAGTCTCTATTTTATTTCCTGGATTAAAATATTAAAAAAAATAATTATTAAAATGTTTATAT
>DWQX01002289.1:0-22513 GCA_018245475.1 Pharmacophagus antenor | reverse complement strand
CCCTATTTAATAAGGTAAATAAATAATTTGTAGAGCACTAACTTTTGGAGTTTTATTCAATATTGTAATTTTCTCAAGGTGGTCTCAAACTTTTGGCCGGCAGTGTAGTTGCGGATGTTATCGAAGGAATAGAAAATACGTTTTAACATCGCAGATCAATTGATCAAGTGGACTGTGGTCATATGTTTATTGTTAAATAGAGTATACCTTGAAATTGATCTTATGAACAGGAAAAAAACAACCTTAGCCTCTAATGAATTAAACACATTTTTTCTTTACAGTGTTACGGCAGCAAATGTTCGGCTACTGTGAGACATTGTGTTATTAATATTATTTCGAAGTGTTAGGGCATATTTTACAAGTTTTATTAATTTTTCAGTGTCACGAGAATCAGTGCAAAACTAAGGTAAAAGTTATTATTTATTAATTTCGGAGTACGTAGCAATGTTTAAAATTTTGCGCCGTCATTTTCTCTTTTTACCTTTTTTATGTAAGATTATGCGTATTTACAGAGTTTTGATTTTCTTTTTGTTAAAATACTTCAAAGTGTTTTTTTCCACAATTTAAATGAATTATTTTAATCGGTTATGGACTAACATTTGAGTTCCATTTTAATTGATGTTAAGTGAAAATGAGGCCGTAGGTAGTGAAGTGCGTTCGCCTAGAATACTTTTGGCTGTCACGTGTATGACCGCCGGAATACAACAATACTGTAATGGCGACTATGATTTATTGAAAAAACTTTTTAATGTTGCGCTTACCGTAACGAGCACAGAGTTTTAGACTATTTGCGTCCTCGTATAGTTAAAAAAAAAACAGTATTTTCGGAAAACATACAAATTAAAAATAACTTTTCAACTAGACTATCACAGGCGCTTTTGAATGGTCATAATGATTTGAAAGTCGTTTCCAATATATAGATCTCTTGGGAAGAGCCGGGCAAGATGATCAGGGACACTTAAATATTATTGTAGATTTCACTTTTACATTTTTTTGATGTGATTTGGGAATCAACAAATATATTTATTGAGATATTCATTCCAACATTTTTATGATAAAAACCAAATGGTTATGGTAAAAAGAGTAAAGGAAACTAAGTAATACTTTTGGGTTTGTATCTCAAACACATGTACTTGTTACGCTTTCACCTTTGGGAATTTAAATGGAATTCCTTATACATTTTATCTCATCTCGCATTTTTAGTAGAATCCGTATAATGAAAATGTTTGCTTGAATTCTTCATTGAATTCTGCAAAGCCACCAGGCGATAGCGAATTTTTTGGACATTAAAAGCTTTGTTCATAAACTTATGACACAAATGCAATTATTACTTACCTTCGCCTGTTTTATATTGCATACTTGAGTTATTTTTTACATTTCGTAACAAAAACCTGCCAGTCATCCTATTTCATGATTGTATTTATTAATTTCATTATTAAAATTTTTAATTTATTTTGTATTCACTAACATTGTTTAAGGTTTTATTTATGGTATATAGTTGAAGGTTTAAGCTTTTATTATTTCATATAAGTAGATTAGATAAAGGAAAAAGAAGTTATGTAAACCTTATTTTTTTGCACATAAACATGAAAAAAAAATCACAAGTAACTGTACTTAAGATAAACGGATATTCCATTTTGTTTTTTTTGTCAGTGCCATGGCGGTGTCTGCGATAGCCAAGTAAGATATCACAGGTATCCCGCGTATAATAAGGCTGATTGGTTCTGTGTTATGCGAAATGTTATTTAAAATGTAAAAATTTTCAAAAGTAATAATTTTCATTCAGTTTTTGATAATTATATCTGTCGTTGGTAAAATATGTTCAATGAAACACACATTTTGCAGCAGTTTCGACACTACTAACATGTTATGTGAAGGATGTTGAGTTAAATTAAACCATTTTACTTGCATTGTAGTGAAATGTACAAACGTTTGGTAGTTGATTTTTTTATTCATATAATTAACCCTTTCCGGACTACGACTTTTGTGTTGAGTGATGTACGTGATGTTATGAAATGACCTTACTTATAAATGATCTTGCGAAAACATTATGAAGCGATAGTTTATCCATCTATGCATCTTTAAGAATGTAATTAAGTTAATTTCTGCGTTTGTACGTTACGCCTTTGTTACGTTACATACTGTCGTCCAAGAGTCGCTTCTCTTCCGCATGGGGTTAAGGTTAAAGAATAAAAACATGTAAATTATCACTACATAACTGGTTAAATAAATACTACATATGAACTTTTATGCAGGAACAATGTGAACAAATATAATTTTATATAAATGTACTGAGCATAAACACAAACCGATGCCATAACTTAACATAATAAATACGTACACTTTTGTCAAGAACAAATTTAATTTCCATTAAATATGTGTTTTTTTCAGTGTCAAGGACACCTATGCGCCTCAAGAGTATTGATTTTTTTAATAGTTTCATTGTTCAATTAAAGTTTAATTGTGACTTAATAGTAATGAATGCTGTTATTTTATTTTTGTTGCAGTGCATGGGTGGAGTTTGTAGATCTAAAGTATGTAACGTTTGTTAGCTTAGCCGTAGGGATTTCCAGTAGTATATCTGACCTTTAAGAATAATTTAGATGTATTTGTTAATTCAGTTTACAACAGCACTATAGAACAATTTACATCCGGCGTCATTAGATCGCCGCCCAAACAAACTCAACAATTTCCACAATTAATTTTGCCAACATAAAAATTGATCACATTTGTGTATGCTGAACTATTATTAAATTATTTTGATATGCAAATTAGACAATTTATTCTTATAATTATATAACATATTTCAATATAGTTCTCAGACTGATATTTTTAAAATTTATGTGAAATTCACGGTCTTTTTTGTTTTATTTCACCGATTTTAAACAGGCCGTCTAAGTATTGAAAATTCATTAAAGCACTATTTACCAAGTTGGAGGGTTTTCGTTGTATTTGAATTGTAAAAGGTATGACTTTTGGAAGGTTGATAATTGGTAGAGTTGATAGCTTGAAATGGCTTTGGGTAGTATGTTGAGGTGGTATAGCGGGGTCGAGTGAGAGAGAGAGAGCGAGAGAGTATAGCTTCGTACAATTATAGGAACACCGGTGGTGTCGATATCTTCGGCGGACTGTATTGTTTCCGATAACGATGTCATTATGAGAGTATTCGACGAGGCAGAACGAACAGTACAGGAACTAAGAGAGGTGCGCTAATAACTTCTGAAGAATCCAAAATTGTTACAGTTTCCGCTGTATCGCCTTCATTACTCTGCATGGAATTACCATTCGTTTTGTCGGTTGATCACGCTTAATTTTATTTGTGAAAGAGTGTCTACGTTGGAGTTTTGTTTTCCGGTTCTATCAATGAAGTTGCTGTCCAATTCGGCTAGCCTACGTTTCCATTGTGTAAGTTCATTATCGGGTTCTTTGAAAGAGTTAAACCACGCTAGAGGGCGATGGTATGAATTTACGACCATAAAGATATCGACAAAAATGTTTTGTTTCCTAAATGATTCCAATCTTTTCTTTCTCTACCGTGCAGTATCGTGTCTCGGTATGATTTAGTGTATGGCTTGCATATGTTAAGGGTCAATTACTTCCAATAGTTCCAAGGCATGCGCCTATGGTATATTTAGACACCTGTGTTGAAAGTATAAATGTTTTGCAAAAATCTGGAAACTGGAGTATAAGGGCGTATAAGGGCGTGAACTAACAACATTTATTAAAAGCATCAATGACGCTTTTGGTAATTTATACTTTGTTACTTTTATTTAGACAAGAAGAAAGCGATTCAGTAATTTTTGCAATCCATAATAAACTTTCGTAAGTATGATCTAGTCGTAATTTAGATAATTTTTTTTTAAGTGTTTCATCAATATTAATATTATTGAGTGGCTCATTATTCAAGATATTTATTTTGTAGGTGCTGTCGGGTGCTGTATTCACCATTAAGGGTTGCCGTAACGTTAACATAACGCAATATTCCGATGTGTTTTGTTCTGTGTTTGCATAAGAGTCGATGTATGTCACAATCGCACTAGGCATTCTCACGTTGTTACTAAAATTTCTACCATCGGTGACCGCTTCACCTTTACGTATGTTCTCTAACTCGCGTTTCAGATAGGGGCTTAACGTTCTTCATGTAAAGGATCTTTATATACTATAGGAATTGATTTGTGTTGCTAGTGTATAGTATTTGGCGTTTCATGTCCATTGTGTCATCTAACTGTTTTAACAAGTCGGACCCATCATGTTTTAATAAGTTTATCAATATCTTACACGTAAAATTTATTTTTATTTCTACTTTTAAATATGTCTAACAATGATGTGTATATAACCTCGTTATGTTGGCAGCGCGTTTGGGTGCTAACGGCTTCGAATAGTTCGTTATATTTGTAAAAAATGTATAAACATAATAGCAATTGTTGGACTTATGAAGCTTCTTGTAGCACCTGTACCATTCACAAACCTATCAATGATATTAGGCATAACGATATGTGGTAATTTATTGATGCTGTTGCAATTTAACTGTATTAACTTTGGAGGGGTTTCAAAGAAATATTCAGATCGTCATCTGTGGTTTCGGACAGTGTTTCAATTGGTTCTACGCACTCGTCATTAAGGGTGCCATAGTGACCTAGCTTATTATTATAACTATTGAAAATCATACTGATCACCTCACGGATACTATCAGGGATTCCCAAAGTGGTCGATATCGGTCTAAGTCTGCTTCTATTGACCTAAATCAAAATGGAAAATAACACTCAGTAGTAGCTGTTTTAAGTTAGCGGTCCATTATGAATAAGGGGTTGATCTTAAAAGTAGGTAATTTAGCCATGGGGGTCTGAGGTAACAGTTAATTTTGGAAAAGGGGTCACTTGTCCAAAATAATTTGGGGATCTCTGCCATACATAGTCGACAAGGTTACAATGAATCTTACTATAGATTAACATGTATTTCCTAAGCGGATGGGCAGTGGGCATAGAAACACCGCTATTCTGTTGATGAGTTGAACTACGTTGTGCTTAGTGTACGAAGTATTAAATTTTTCCATCGTTATTATTGGTCCCTTCAAGGAATTATTATTAAATTGAGTTATCGCTTTCAACTGTTGCACTTTTTGGGGTACAATTCGAAATCGGAAATTCTGCTGACAAAGGCTGTAAATGAAGATTGGAACCCGACTGAAAACGTGTTGGTGTGCCACGAATTTGTATACGTCGTAATTGAAAAAATGGTTTAAATTTACTTTGCGTTAACTGTGGAGCACCGAAATTAAAACTGCAGTTGCTATTTGTAAAAAAAAAATACTATGAAGTAACGGGTTCTGAAAATTACTTATATTAAGAACCGATGACTCTTTCGCGTCTTTGACCGTTTGCTCTTATTTTTTACAGAAATTGAAAGTTACTTCTTTCACGACGATGCTTAGAACATTTTCTAAAATTGCAGCTTTATTAAGATGTATTATTCTAAGCAATTCTTCGGGTAGGTTAAATAAAAACACGTTAAGACAGAAGTTATTATGAGTAATCATCTTTTCTGCTTTAACACCTTCGTCTGAGAGTTGATTAACCTTAGACAAGAGGGTACTACTAGTCTTCTGAATTCGATTGCAAAATTGTAAACAGGATTCGTAATTTTCAATTGTTTAACTTTCCAGCTCTCTAAGCATTCCTTAGATATACGGTCAAAAAAATACTGTAATGGTAGTTTTTAAATCGTACGTAGTTATGTCGACTCCCTCACTCGGTACACATGCTGCTCTACCATGCAAACGGCTGGTTAATGCATGAAAAATATATACCGAATGCAAAAATAGACTTCGCAACAAATACAAAAGTAATTTAGTTGTTTTATGTGTAATGTTATATATTATATTATTAAGTAAATTAAATTAAAATTAAGTGAAATAACTAACCACGAATTGTGTTCGGCAATTACGAATATAATGAGTTATACTTGTAGAGACGGGAAATAGCAAGGATATGAAGGGAGTCGTAAAAATGTCTGCTCACTAGTCGCTCGATCCCATATCTCTTCGTAGATGTACTCGTAGATTCGCAGAGCTCCGGTGAGCTCCAAAATGAAACTTATCTGTTTGTCTTTAGGATACTATTACATTGTGCGTACAGAATCATTATTCTGTTCTTTTAGTGCAAAGATATCAAAAAAAGTATCCTACTGGCTGCGCCACTTAAGTTTCCGTCTCGAGCCGTAGGGTTTTTTTTAAATATAATTAAACTGAAACTCTGTGTGAATCATAATAAGGTTTATTATAGATTGAATTATAAATGTTTTCTCGTTTTATAATGGTGCTTATCTAAACGTTAATTAAATTACAACAACTGACCATTGTATCCGGACTGCAAGATCGGCGGCGCGTCTTTAGCAGGATGCTATGTTACCGGTGGCAGGACTTGTATCCATAATGCTGGCTGTCCGCTACGCGGTAATGCATTAACTTTACTGCTCGGTAGTAAGAAGTGTGCCGTAACTGAAAATATACTGTTCTAGATTCCAATGATGGTAGCTGTTCGTTTTATTGAAGTCTGTAGCTCCTTAAGACTTTGGGTTTGGCGGTTCTGGGATCCGTAATTGACGTCATCGTGTGGATAAAGTATTCGCGACTTTTAAATACTGAATCAACGAGAATAATTATGTTGTTGTATACATATCCTAACTAACATTACGTTATGCGCTTGCGAATAAATTACATTAAAAGCAAAAACTACCTCCACTATTTGAATAATAAAAAAAAAGTTTAATCTGATTTTGATTAGTAAGGCAGTTTTGTATTTACAAAAACTTTATAATAGCTATGAAATTCTCCCGAAAAAGAAACAAAAATATTTTATAATTTCAGTGCGAGTTAGATGATTGCATCTCAAAGGTAAGCCTATTTTATTCGTGTTACACTGGAGGTGAAAACTTTTCCGACGCGATAGAAAATGTTTTATAACAGTATTATGCTGTAATTACTAATTTAAAAAGTAATATAATTATCATAAATATAATACCTTATGTAACACTGTAAAAAACTATATTTTATCTGTTATGAATTAGCACTTTGTCTCTATTTCACCTGATGTTAAGTGACAATAAGGCCGTTGATGAAGTGTGTTAGGTCAGAATTCTGGCTCTCACTCATATGGTTGGCGGACCACAACAATGCTGTTGTGGCGGCAGTTTGGTGTTTAGGGTAGTATTTAGGTAGGCAGTTTTTAAAAACCCTAGTGTCATCCAGACTCTTTTGCAAATGTGTTCCCTGTGTGCCCGGGAATCGAACCTGGGATATCCGAGTTACAAGACAAGCGGTAAACTACTTCGCCACAGAGATGGTAAAAGAAATCATTTAGATAATAGTAAATGTAAGTTGAAATTGGAAAACCTTTAAAAATAAATCAAATACAAAGTTAAACTGAATAATAAACTGTGATATATTTAGTACACGACATTCCTTTTGTTAATTAAACCAAAGAGTTCAAAGAGTCATAATCCAAAGAGGTTTCATACAAGTCCAAACTGCAGCACTTGAATTATCATATTATTAAATGTTAAAAAAATACTAAGGATACGTACTCACTTTTCAAAATACGGTTTGCTATTTACAGTGTTTTTCCTTCTATAATCAAGCAATATTTGAAAGATAAAAGATGAAACCGATATTAAAGAATGCACTCCTATTTTAGTTTGTGATACATTCATTAATTTGATGTAAAATTAATATAACTAATTATTCGGGATTTATTTTGAATTTCAGTGTGATGGTGGCACTTGCAAATCTGAGGTAAATTATTTAAAATTTTAACATACTTACGTGTATTGTTTACGATTGTATAAACGATTTTTTTTAATTTTTAGGCTATCGGCAACAACGCAGCTGCTGAAGTAAATTCTTTTCAAATTAATATTAATCAAACACATCAGTTTTCACTAAGGGATAACTGGCGATTAGTGGAGACTAGCCCTATTGCAACATATTCAATGAATATTGCAAAATAAATTATTAATTAATCTATATTTTGTTAATCACTCTCTTCATTCATTGTTATTGAATTATATAATGAATAATTAGTTTTGAGTAAATGATATGTTAGGACAGCTGCTGGATTCGGTGAAGTTTGCGCTGTTAGTCTTATTGACGACTATTACAGCTTCATCGAAATTGGCCCACGGATCCGGTGATCCGTGAGCCCTCAGTTAGGACATCGATTGTAATAAGCCAGGCTTTTTTTTTAAGCTGCTCGCGCGCACGTTGCTGATGACGTGAATAATGCATAACATCTCACTAAGACGCCACGTGTAGCCGCGAAGTCACAGTATTTGCGATTAAAACAAGCGGAAATTAGCAAAATAATGTTTTTATTAAATCACGGAGTTCTGCAATGTAACACATGGATCGATAAGTTAGTAAAAAAATGTTACCTTTGTTATGCAGACGTGTATTTATCTGTTTGGGTATTAAACGATACTTACATATGTATTAAAATAAAATAATATTTATTTGTATATCGTTTAAAATAGATTTTATTTTTACATATAAGGATATATATTGAAAACCAGCTAGCGAATCGACTATACACCTATTTAACACCTAGTATATTTTTACTTTCTTTTTCTTGGCTCCTATTTAATGTATTAATTTAAATATGTAATTAAATAAACTTTCTTTATCTGTTTCTTTTTATAAGTTATTTTCAGACGAGAAATGAAATCGAAAATAAAAAAAATCCCTATGAAACACGATTTGTTGTATGATGCATCTGAACCGATGAAATTTACCTTCCAGGCCAGTGGTACGGAATGTCACGCGACCGTAAGTATCCACTTTATTTACGTATTAACCACCGAAGCTAATCATCTTGAGAAGGTATCCTGATCTTCAGCTTTATGATGGATCCCCGGACCTCCTGCGAGTGCAACCTGGGCTAAAGTCTATTCAAGGTCAAATAAATTTTTCTTTGTATTCAGAGTAGGCAAATTTGCATTTCACCTGATGGAAAGTGATCACCGTCGCTTAACAAAGCCACAATATTCAATTAATTTATACAATATTATAATTATATGAATAATTGTGCCAATAGCCATTTTTTAAATTGAATTTTATTGTTTTTTTTTTATTTTAGTGCATGGGAACGTTTTGCAAAGGGATCGTAAGTTCTACTTATAAATTATTACAATAAAATTTGTTTACTACAATTAAGGAAAGTGTAAGATAACAAGCATCTTTGTTAATACTCAAATATAAAAAAAATCACAGAAACATTTCTTGCTTCCTAATATATTCTTTTATATCAACCAATTATTTTATCTTATTTATTATTGACGTGGACGAGAGAAATTAGAAACAAGTTGGATTTAGATAATATCTATGAATAACTTTATTTCTTATTAATATCAAAAATTAAATTTTAATGTTTAATAAAAAAAATTGTATCAAAAAAAAACAATGTAATTGTTTATTACGTAAAGGATGATAACGTTTGGTAATGGATGGCTCTTTTATTAATTGTTCCCTGTATTTTTATGTACTTTATAAATAAGAGGTTTTTGTTTCTTGTCAGTTTTTTTCAGAGGAGGCCGCGTGACGACTTCTTATA
Source organism: Pharmacophagus antenor (assembly GCA_018245475.1). Classification (NCBI taxonomy): domain Eukaryota; kingdom Metazoa; phylum Arthropoda; class Insecta; order Lepidoptera; family Papilionidae; genus Pharmacophagus; species Pharmacophagus antenor. The sequence continues at coordinate 12,911 of DWQX01002289.1, read as the reverse complement.
AAAATAAAATTATATTAAACAGAAAATCTTGAAAATTAACCTAAATGTAATTCTTGAAACAATATTAAATTGAAATATCCGAGAGAACAGTTGTAGACGATTAATTTTGAAAGACAAGATAGATTTAAACTACGTTATTATCAAATAGATAACTACCTGATTCATAAAATGTAACCCAACAACCCAAAGACATATAACCTATATACTAGGAGTATTCCGCTCCATGTAAATGAAAGTAGATAAACTTTAATGAACGATGACTCACCAGAATATATGTTTGCATATAATAACTCAAAGGAAACTCGTCAATAATTATTAATAAATCAGCCACATAAAGTACATACAGCATTTTGCTGTTAAAATATTATACAGTTAAAATTACAACAGTTATTATTTAAAAGCAGTAATAAAATATTTAACTTGTGACCCATTAGTTCCATGATCCTTGTTTAATACTTTCCCAGTTACAGCCACCATCTTAATTTACAATAACACCACCATCACATTTCAACCGGGATCATGTTATAAGCGACCAATAATCAAAAAGTGCCAATCATAAATTAGTAAGAGTCTATGGCCTGTAAAGAACTTTTAATCGAAAGTTGTTCAGCTAAAATGGCGTTCCGTAAATCTAGCGTTAATAGAGAAAATATTTAATAAAAAATTTTGTGTTTTTTTTTTATCTACAGTGTTACGGTGATACGTGTATGTCGGAAGTAAGAAACTTTTTTCGGATATTAGTTATTTATTTTGTTTTTTTACTTGCTAACAAAATTTTATTTTCTTCAAGGTTATAGGAAAGGATACGCATACACAAGTAAATACCAATCATAAATAGTACGAAAAAATGTTTTATTGTTTTTTATTTTAAAAAGAGCAGGCAAATGAGCGAGAAGTTCACCTGATGGAAAGTGATGACTGTCGCCCATAGCCAGCCGCAACAGTCGGGGAGTTGCAGATGCAATGCCGACTTTAGGTAAGGAGAGGTCTCTTTTCATAAAGGCCTCCTAGTCTTATCGGTCCAGAAATGCTGTTGGCTGTTTTTTATTTTTAAATTTATCAAGATTATATAATTGTAAACTTTTGTTTTAATATAATAGTAAATCACATGAGGTAATTAACTGAGCACGATTTCAAATATTTTATTATTTACTTATTATATTATTTACCAGGGAATAATAAAACGAAGAAGATATTGAGTTCGTTTTTAGGTTTAATATTTTGAACACAATTTTTTTTTCTATAGCGTTCTCGTAGCTTCTCGAGAATTTTAGAAAATAATAACGCATTGAAGGCTAAATAACTTTTATCTGCCATCCGCTCGCTTCCCTTGGCGTCATAATTTTTTTATTCAACTAACCCTCATTTTTATTACTGGCTACCTATATATGACATAGAACACACCGTCCAATATTCATGTCTCAGGTCTAGCGGTTACGGGTTAGCTTTGTCATATAAGCTGGTCAGTTAGTCAGTGAATCAGTCAGGATTTTGAATTTCATAAATAGAAATAATTATGTATACAATTTCATGGTTATACGCTGTATGATCTAATCGTATTCACAAATCTTGGCTTTAGTTAGCTTTATGTTATATAAATTTTAAAATAGAACAATTAAAATTATATTGCCAGTTATAGTAAATTAAGAAATTATTTAAGAGAACGTTCTGTTTCGGCGTAACAATACAAAAAATATATATATTTTTTTCTTTTTTATTAACAGTGCGTCGGACGCGCATGTCAAGTATCTGTAAGTGCTTTTTTTATTTTATCCAAAAGGTTTTAAATGAAATTTATTTATTTCTTGTAATACCAGCCGATGGGAACCAAAATAATTCATTATCATTTTTATATTTTAATTTAATAATGAATATCTTTCATTATCATAATTGACATTGAAAAACGTTTCATTATTAAATAAATGTACGTAACAAAAGTTGTGTAATAAGTTAAATAATAGTGTGTGTGTGTAATTTCAGTGTGAAGGTCACGGATGCAAAGCGATAGTGAGTTTTTTTTATATGAAGTTGCGTGGCATTGGGAGAACTGTGTTTCATTCATTTTGTGTCATTATTAAGTAAATCATAGGTTTACGGCTTATATGGTGATACATCTATTGTATTTATTAGTAGATATTTCGAAACTACACATATTTAGATTGTAACAGCAAATAGTTCTTGGAATGAAACAGAAGCTTAAGGGTAAAAGTATAAGATAAGTGTATGTTTACTAACTTTTCTTAACATTATTAACTTATTGTTTTTAATTCCGTTTTAACACCTCAACAGTACCAATTAGATCAAGATAATACATTATAATATGTATACGCATGTCTTTATGATTTGAACTCATAAAAATAACTAAAAAATAAAATAAAATAATGTTATATTTTCTTCAGTGCAACGGTGAAGATTGCGTTTCAATGGTGTGTAATTTTTATAAAATATTAGAAAATTTTAATTAATTCATCTAAGAATATAATATGGTATTTCAATATGACATATTGTAGTAATAACATAAAAAAGGCTTATTTAATTCAATTTAGTTATTAAAATAAATGTATAGAAAAGTCCAAAAATTTATTTGAGCAAAATTTACACTTCAATTTTTAAATACGTATAACGACTTATTTGGTTTATCTTTCTTTGCGCCAATTTGATTGTAGTACAATAAGCATCCAAATTTCATTCAGCTAAAATTTAATAACTGCTATGTATCAATAATCAAAATTATCGAATTATTTTATTTAAATCAATATAGGCAGAGTTGAAGATATGCAACAATTTTTTTTTAATATTTCAGTGCATTGGTGACGGATGTGTGGCACAGGTGAAGACTGTATTTAATCGTTTTCTTAAGAGGTTCTTTGATATTACAAATTAAATAAAACTCAATCTAAAAGATGAAGATATTTTTTCTGTAAGGATAAAAATATTATTGATGATTGATTTTAACACAAAGGTACAGTTAATTTTAAAACATCTAAGGGAATAAATTCGGATTATAGAATAGAAGTCTTTATTGCATAACAAGAACAAAATTAAATACACTTGAAACAAAATAAAAAGAAAGTAACTGTTACAAATAGAGCGAAGTAAAAGAATACGTTAGCAGCGCAAAAGGCGGTTTTATTGCTGAAAGCAGTCTCTTCCAGACAACCTTATTTTTGACTGACTGAATAACGTTGGGAGAGTAAAATATTTTTATATACATAATTTTTAAATAAAGATGGATAGAATTTTAGAACATTTTATATAATGGTTGTATTACTAGGCAGGTACCCCAAATTAGGTCCAGGCATTAGTCGTTTAGAAGTTGAAAATGCCAGTTTCATTGTCATCATATCACTTAATATATGTATGGCAAATGTAACATTTTATCATCCACTCTAATTTGAGTCGGCTTCCTAGACACGTATAGTTATTGCTGGCAATGTATATTGACAACTATGCTCCTATAACGTAGGCCTCAAATTGGTTTTCAGTGCACCGGACTGCGATGCCAGGACATTACTAACGGAGTTTCCACTGCTCATGTCGGACGTTTAGCGCCATTTTCACCATCACATAGCGGCTCTTTCTTGACAATAGAAATAAGACCCGATAAATAAACTAATCCGCCGTAATAAAATTTGTTTCATTACCAACTATATTTTACCCGTTCATAGAGCATGCACACCATAGCCGACATCGGTTATTGTTGACATTTTTTTTCATTCGGTTTTTGTTGATTCTTTTTTGATTTCAATGAATTCTCTTTAAGACAAGCGAATTATTTCGCATCTCAATAAGATTAAAAGTAGAATGTTGCTAATACTTTTGTAATTTTTCGAAGTAGTCTCCGATACTCACAGTAGCGTTCCTGTGGGGCAAGCCCGACCAATTAAATTCACATATTCATAAAAGAAAAAAATATTTAAAACTTAATTTTATTATCATTATTGGCACTTTAGACTTTCTTTAAAAAATGCTGTTATGGTGGTAGATTGACACTGAGGGCGGTAACTATCCAGTCGGGTTCAACAAATCCTACCACCATCCAGACTCCACTACTCGTGTGGCCCGGGAATCAAACTCGGTAGCTACGCGTAATAAGGCAAGCGAGTAAACCACTGCGTCACGGTTGCAGTCAACAACCTCTAGGCTTATTTTTGGTTTTTGGCAGTAAGAAAATCTCAAGGCGCCAGATGTAAGACTACATGGCAGACAGCTCTGTATCTCGGTGTCTGCCATAATCATATATTCAATTGTTCGTTTTGCAGAATGCGCTGAAGCGTTGTTGTGGTGAAGGTGGATCTTGCATTAAGGACGCTCTCGTCGAACATTTTTCAAGACAATAAGCAAACAAGATTTCTGATATTATACCAGTAACAGTTCTTCCATCTTCCAGTATAACTGTCGCAAAATGATTCCGAACTATGAATGAGGCAATATTTTTACTTCTTCCCTTTTTTAAATCAATTGGCCGATCCTCGAAATGGATCAGCCACTTAGTAGATTGTTTTTTAGAAGGGGCTCGTAGCAATATATCCAGTTTCGTCACATATGACGATGTCAAATGCAGTGTCCGAGTCACCTCCGTTAATGTCTTCTGACAAGTCGCGACACCAGATCATGCGAAAGTATTTTTGATCTTCCAACAAAGCGTGGGGAATCCATCTCGTGCAAAGACCGTGTAATATTTTTATACTTGACTCAGTGATGTTGATTTTAAATGGCGCTGCTGAAGAATAATCTTTACTCAAATCATCACTAAGATTGCTACGACCTTGGTTAAATTTATTAGTTCTATTTTCAACAGTGTCGCGAGACGGGATTTCATTATTAAATGTCAATCCAAGTCCATCGTTGCTTTGTTGTTGATTAATAATGAACCGAAAACTCTACTGCGTTAAATTCATTTTGAGGTGTTACAAGACTCTTGCTATTGACGCCAATTCACAAAAACAATTGACAAATGAATCCAGTATATCGCATTAGGTTTACCAAAGAGCTCTATAATAGAAAATTAAAGTAATTCCATAGGTATTGTTACTACCCAGCCAGTTCTAAAAGATTCAGTGCCAGTTAGATATGCAAGTAGTTAGGTAAGCTAGTAAAATAGTGTCTTTATTATTTAAAAAAAAAAATAAATTGTAATCATCATGACAATGATGATGACGACTTCAATTTTTTTATCAATATTTTAATATTATTTCATTCAATAATTTTCATCAGCCCTCATTCTCATATTTTATTTTTCTTGCCAATATTTCTTTTTCCCATCTGGTCCATTCAATTGTATACTTCAATAGTTCTCCAGTTTATCTATGTATCCTTTAATATGATCAGCCCATCATCATCTGAATGTCAGAGTATGTTATATGATATACCTAATAGCGGAGATTTTTGTTCTCTCTCGTATACCTTACCTGTCTTATGTTTGTTTTTGAGGACGTAACTTTCTATTTAACTCTTTCTGTGGAGAATCAGGTTCGCTTCAGAGCAAGCACGATGGGGAAAGATTTAATTTATATTTAAACTTGTTATGTTAGTAACATAATTATGCGGAAAATATTCCTTTATGTTAAGTTTTGGCAAAGGTCTTTTTGACTGACAGTAGCCGTCATGTGTAACGCATGAAAACAAATTTACCCATAGAAGTGTTATATATAGAGATTAAATATAGAGATAAATATAGAGATAAAGATTATATATAGAGTTAGCCACTTATCAAAGATGGATATAAGGCAAGCGAACATTCAAAATATGCGTTCTTGGAAAATCAGCGTAGTGGCAGCATAGGACGTTATAATCTTGCGAAAGGTATGCAAATAAAGATGAAAAGGTTAGCTGATATTTTAAAACATTGTAGGCAACGCTTATAGCCGAAGATCGAGCTAAGAAGTGCTCCACAGGGGAAGATGAGTGTGGAGAACAGGGAAAAAGAAGTAAGTTACTTATTCCAACACTAGATTGTCACGTGGCTATAGTGATGACATTATTTTGCCACATAAGTTGTGGAGTTTAGGTGATAATGTCAATCTCACGCTATAACACCATTGCTATGGTCTGACTGTTACACATTTGGGAGTCACAGTATTTTAACACGTTGACGGAAAATGGCGCCTATAGCCGTCAAAGCGAAGCTCACTACGTGTCCTAAACGAAACGATCATTTTTGTACAATACCGCTATAGCAGCAAATATGTGCATTTACCGGCGTACTAGTACAAGCCTAGTATTATGTTTTGGAAATAATTTTATAATATAATTGTTTTATCATTTATTTATTTTTGTTTGATTTTGAAGTTAGGTTTCGTTTAAAACTCCCAAAACAAAACTCTATTGCTCTCAAAAAATTGCTTATTTGAGTTATTAAACCTGTCATTTACGTTTTTAAATTGTAGCTGTTACAGCTGCAACATAATTAAAGCTGTATAATTACTTAAAATTAAGTTTAATAAAGCAGAAACAGTAAAACTATACTTCTAATATTCTAAAAACTACAAAATCCTTAAGTGTCTGTTTTCGAACTTCACTTGTTTCTACTATCCGTCAATGTGTTATGCAAGCACGCTTCACCATCTATGATTTTATTATTATTTAAAATTAGGTGTAATTTAGAAATGTTTACCCATACATAAATAAAACCCTTGTCACCCTACTGTTAACATTGGTGGAAATGGCTATTAACGCCTCGCAGTCTGCCTAGTAATAATTACAGTCTATAAATTAAACACAATCATTTTCACTCATTTATTACTCTGTAATTAATCAATGTTCTTTCTAATTAGATTTATTACGCAGTATTTAAAGCTTATCAGTACCACGTACGGCGTACTGTGGAACAAAATGCAATTTGCGTTAATACAGATATCATGTGCTTTAATTATGGTTTACTATGCGTTCGCGTCGAGGGTGAGGAAATGTTTTAATTTGACAACAGTATTGAAAATAATTTTTATCCTTCACTTTTTTCTTAATCTATTCACTAGAGACAGCATTCGGATAATGGTTTGTGATATGCTTGCATAAAATTATATGGCGTGAAATTAAGTACAAATGAGGACAAAGACGGTGAAATATGTTCGCCCAGAAAGATCTGGCTCTCAAATGTATGGCTACCGGAACACAACAATGCCGTTATGGCGACAAATTGACATTGAGAATGGTAGTTAAGAGATAGGTGGGATTGAAAAAACGCTATCAGCCTTCAGACTCGCACTTATGACGCCATAACGGCGTTGCTGTGTTCGTATTCATGTCGCATGTAAATATTTATTTATATTATTATTCACATGAGAATCAGCTATGTTCTGGGCGAACACGCTTAACGATCTACGTCCTCATCGTTATAATATATGATTGATCTATGCAAAATTAGTATTTTGACAAACTATACATAATTATGTGTAATATATAAATACGTGTATTTGTGAAATATTTCATTAAAAGTAAATGATCATGTATCACATTATCTGTGACGTTGGGCTAGTAACAAATTTGGAATGTGCCGTTTGTAAGAAAAGTTTTAATTAATAAAAATGTGATGAGAAATAAATGATTAATTTAAATATTTTTTTTTATCTACTCATTTACGTACGAAATCACATTCTATTTCTTTTTTGATAAATGATGTACGAAAATTTTATTTTTAAATATTTTGTTGCTAACAGAATAACGGACACCAAGTAAGACGGTGGTATGATTACAACCATGTAAGTGAATTATAAATTATGAACTTAATAAATAAAAATAACTTCAAAACCAAAACGAAAATCTCTGTCTCGTGTAGTAGCAGTGTAATTATTAATTAAATATTTCGTTTAACAGCACGAAATGAGGAAAAGCAAACATTTGGTAAGTTCTATGCGTTTTAAGGGTTCCGCATTCAAAGGGTGACTCTATTATTGATACTGTCTTTCCGTGTGTCAGCGGGCTCTATCTTGTGAATCTTAATAGGTAAACAGCTGAAATTATCACAGATTGTCACTATAGCAACAAATTAAATAATACTTAAATTGAACATAATTTTATACGCGTTTATGGTAGTGAACCCTTCGTGGTGTGGGTCCGTCACGCACTAGGCTTCTTGTTAATATTTTAGATGAAACCTAAAGATTATTTCTACTGTGTAATGAAGTTTTGAGTTATATAATATCGAATTTCCGGGATATAAAATATACATTAAATAAAAATACGTTCAAGATTTTACATATGAGATTTTTTTTATACAGATTTTAATAACTGCCAGGATTTTCAGACAATGGTAAATGATTTTCCCGCCAATAATAATGTGATGCTAATTACAATTTTCATATAAATAATATTCTAAATTCTTTCCGTTTATCAACACTGGATTTACCGACCCGTCATTTTGACGGATCAACCCCAGATACAATGTGATACGTGTAATAATGTCTGGCAACATTGTTTCATTGCGAAGACTTGAGAAGAAAACCTTAAAAATGTGTCGATAAATCTAGTGTTAATTATTTCTTTGATAGAAAAAACAATTATATTTAATGTTTAATTATTAACTAATCTATACGTTTTAACCTTTAAGTGCTTAATGCTGCCCTCTTTTTCCAGTATAATTTCACTTGATTTCATTCAAAAACTAGAGTGTGTGTGATCTCTAATGCACAGCGATAGGCATGTAGAACCAAGGCAACTTTACGTTACTTTTAGCGGAAAAATGTTTTTTTTTGACATATTAATGTATTGGGTGGCAAAGATCGACGTAATAAGATAATTTTTGCACGTAAGAGGTTAAGGATTGAGCAGAAAGGGTGGTATTATTTGCAATATACAATTGATCTTTTGATATGCGGTCAGGAGGAACGCTTGTGGTTAATTTATAGGAAAATTTACATATTTACACTATACGATATTTATTTATTTAAAGATTCAATGCACACACTTGTACATAAGGTGGATTTAATTCCAAACGGCATTTACTACCAGTCTAGCTTAGGGTTGAGCAGAGATGAGTATGAATATGGGGTGCGTAAAAATAATAGTAGAGAAAAGAAAGATAAAATAATAATAATATAAATAAAGATAACAGAGAATGGAAAGTAATACACATATAAATGAAACAATAATTCTTAAATATAAATACATAATATACATCCATGAATAGGAATCATACATAAGGAATAATAATAAAGTGTTCATAAAAACATGCCAATAGAAAAAATATATTTAGATTTAATGTCTTTCAGATATAAAGATTTAATACTCGTCTCTTTCAGATAGAACGTTTGTTGCATAATAAAAAGAAAAAGGATATATGCAGCTTAGCAGGTCTTCATAAGTTCTGCTTTGACCACAGGGTCACGGTAAGATTCATTTTAATTTTGTATTTAACCGCTGATTCAATAGAGCATCGGTAGTTAAACGCATCATAGTTTGTTAGTCTTTGAACTGTAGGTTATGAAACATTGAAACATACTCCGATTTTTTATAAGTGATTTAAACGAATGTGCTTTTTATTGCTGCAATTGGAAATATATTCTTAATTTAATCATGCATTTGATAGTGTTTATATCGCTGTTATGCTAATAGTAAAATTTCCAATTTCCGAAATGTGATTTAAAAACTTATTTTTTTTTATAAATAATGGGCATATGATTGTCCAACTACTTAAATATAGATATATAATCAGACGCAGAACAAGCACAAACATTCATCACGTAATGTTTGTCCTAAGCGGGATCGTACCCGCGACCCATGGTATAAGAGGCAGAGTTACTACCATTACATCAATCGACCAATCGAAACTTACAACAGTATAAAATAATAAAAAGATATGGATAATAGTGTGCGAAAAAATGATATATGTAAAATTTCAATATTAGTTCTACTTTTTTGTATATGCCACATATATGTATGAATCTACGGAGTGCATATTTGTGTGTAGAAAAACGTACCATTATCTTTGAAAAAGTTCATTTTATATACTATTGTTGTACTATTTAATAAATTTTAAATTTGAGTTTGTATTAATAATTGGAATTAATACGTGGTGTAATGGTGATCACATGTTATGAACAGGGCGATATTGACCGTCAGGTGAAAGTTGTCGTGATTCTTTCGTTTTGTTAAAAAAAAAAAATTTCAGGATCACAACGGTCATCATGTGATACAAAAACAAATGGTGAGTTCTGCAAGTAAACAAAGATAGAGTTTTTAAACCACATATACCATCAAGTACTTAGCTATAGTTATAAATATATAACTATAGCTATATAGCTATAGTATATATAGCCTTTGTATTTATCTTGAATAATTACATTATATTCTATGTACCCTGCCTGTAGCCTTATTTACCTGTAAGTATACTTTTTTCACTTTTACAAGAAGCTTTTAATGTTATTAGCTTTAGATAAGCTGTAGAAACATTTTATTCGTGTACTGACTTGCGTAAAGTTACTTAAAATTTATTAATTTGAATATTCTAATGTAGTACCAGATTTTATCTTTATTTCTTGCCTTTTTATAAAGTCTTAAGTTATAAATTAAAGTCTCGGTTGCCTCAAGAAAAGAAAAATATTTATACTATCTAGCAAACTTTAAATTAAGTAATTCATGTTTTTTTTTGTTGTCGTATAATTTTTCTTTAATGCTGACGTGTTCTTCTATTTAAACTTTATTGATCTCAGATTGACCCATGTCTCCTAAGATGACCAATTTTTCAACGTTTTTCTCCATGGCATGATATGGCTAAAATATGTTAGCGCTCGTTGGTAACATGTGGATGAATGACACTCAGAGGTTGCTGACCAATTATTAGATGGTCTGACCAGCTCAAAGATGCAAAAGCGAAGTGACAAAATATATACTATCATTGAAACTGCCATTAATAGAAGCCGATGGAGGCAATTTGTCCATTTGACGACATACACTAGGACAACGATCTTCAGAAATGAAAGAACGATCAAAGAGAGAGAGAGGGTAAGAGAGATGCAGAGAGATGCAGAGAGAGAGAGAGAGAATGTGTGAATGCAGCTTTTTTCGCTAGTGATGGTTACAAATACAATAACTACTATCCATTTCATTATAAATATTACTTCCTACAATCGATGATGTCTCAAAAAATACGTAAGCACGTGTATTTGAAATATAAAAATGTTATTTGTAGGAACATGACCGATATATTTGCATACTAGATTTGAGCTTATAGCTCAGGCTAGCGTGAATTTCGGGACTGACTAGTACTCTATCACCTGGACCGTGTGTGACATAACTGGCTGGTTCTGCCTTTTAATGCTTAAATTGGTATATTTGCTTACCAGTAGGCAGTCATTAAGGCAAATTCAAACATTTAAATACAAATATAAACGACGAAAAAACATTATATGGTATAATTTTTTCACGTTTGTTTGCGCTTCAAGACTTTGTCACGATTATAATTGATTAATTTCAGTTTACGTTATTGCTCAAATATTGTATATCTATCGGTGTATCATCACATATGCTTGTGTTAAATAATCTCTTCACTGTCGTTGGTAGAAAGTAGATTTTATAATTATGTTAATAGACTATCTTTACAGTTCACGTACAACGACTACGATCTATGGTTGGGTAATTACGACGAGAATTACTTCAACAACAAATACCCCGGCCTGCTATGGAAGTAAAATAATAACAGATAATAAACTGTTTCAATGATACTTTTTGTTTTTTTTTTTTTATTATATATGTTCAACTTTGTGACTGGCCGTTTACAATCTTGTTGTTTCCTGAAAAGCGGTATTATATCTTTTAATATTCTATAGTTGTAAACATTACTTTAGTCTAAAATTTTACCTGAATTTCTCATAATGTTAAGTGACAATGTGGTCATAGATGGTATAGCGTGTTTATGCGTAATATTCTAGTTCTCAAACGTTTGACTGACGGAATAGAACAAATGTGCCATGGCGGTAGATTCAATTCAGGGTGCTAGAGAACTTAGCGAGTCCGAAAATTCTGCTACCATCTACCATCTAAACTCCGTATACTCATGTGAGTTCGGAATCGAATCAGAGACCTCGGCGTACTTACGTACATAGCAAGCGGTTATCCGTAGCGCTATGTAAGTAATTAAGTTGGACATAATTGATACGGGATGCACAGACTACCATCGGGTACAAAGATTCCCTTTATTAGGTTTAATAAAGGTATTAATAGTAATGTAAAAATTTCATAATAGACGATTAAATTGAAATTAAATGGCCGTTAACCTTTTAACAATTTCCTATAATTGTTGTGAATCGATTTAAAAATCGATTTCGTACAGCGCCGGTTTAATGTAATTATATTTATGCAATCGATTACGCAATGGTGTTACAGTGATTTACGATAATACGAGTATACGCTGTTTGTGTATTTATAATTACAACACAATAGTCAAAATTCTGTTTTATATTCTGTGGTGTGACATGCCGTATATAATACAAATGAGTACACGGTTGACTGATGTAAAAATTTTGACAAGACATGGCAGAGGTTTTTAAGTTTTGTTTGTTCATTTTAAATTTATACATTTTTGACAATATGCATTTGACATAGACAGATCACGACGATATAAAACGTTTAAACAATAAATTTTAATCTCCTGCATTCCCTCTTCATATGTAAGTTAATAAGAAAATTAAATGAGTGCAACACGTTCTTAAAGAAGTATAAAGACAAAATTGAAACTGAAATTCAAAACTTTTTAATTTAATAGGATCATCTATATGCTATAAAATTCAAAATCCTGATTGATTCACTTAATGACACCTTATTTATCGACGCGTAGCCTAAACCACTGGCTCTAAAGACATGAAATTTGGAGAGAGTTTAACGAGGCGCGGGGGGAGATTAAATGAAATTTCTCTAATTTTTAATTTTTCATAGTCTGTGTCAATGAATTCGAAAATTGGTACATACATAGGGAC
>DWQX01002288.1:0-22515 GCA_018245475.1 Pharmacophagus antenor | reverse complement strand
TCGTGGGTAGTAGGGATCCACGTTGTCCTAAACCGTCTACACCAGCTCCTCCAAATTGTTACCCTGGAAGCACAGATCCTCGTTGCCCTAAACCTACAACACCAGCTCCTCCAAATTGTTACCCCGGTAGCAAAGATCCACGTTGTGCTAAACCATCAACACTTGGTCTACCAAATTGCTACCCTGGAAACTCAGATCCACGTTGCCTAAAACCAACAACACAATCTCCACCGAATTGCTTCTCTGGAAGTAATGATCCTAGATGCCCAAAAACCACTTCTCCGAAACCTGTCTGTTACCCAGGATCTCCCGATTCAGACTGTCCACAGCCGTCTAGGCCTACCACAGTCAATCCACCAACATATTTACCACCGACAACGCTGGAACTAAAGTGCTATCCTGGTTCATCAGACTTGCGTTGTCCACGACCAACAACTCCTCCCCCGCCCAACTGCTTCCAGGGTAGTACGGATCCACGTTGTCCTAAACCGTCTACACCAGCTCCTCCAAATTGTTACCCTGGAAGCACAGATCCTCGTTGCCCTAAACCTACAACACCAGCCCCTCCAAATTGTTACCCTGGAAGCGCAGATCCTCGTTGTCCAAAACCTACAACACCAGCTCCTCCAAATTGTTACCCTGGAAGCACAGACCCTCGTTGCCCTAAACCGACAACACTAGCTCCTCCAAATTGTTATCCCAGTAACAGAGATCCACGTTGTCCTAAGCCGTCTACACCAGCTACTCCAAATTGTTACCCTGGTAGCACCGATCCTCGTTGCCCTAAACCGACTACTCAAGCTCCACCGAATTGTTACCCCGGTAACAGAGATCCACGTTGTCCTATACCGTCTACACCAGCTCCTTCAAATTGTTACCCTGGAAGTAATGACCCTAAATGTTTACAATCAATTACAACGCCTAGCTCGTGTTACCCAGGATCTAAAGATCCTAAATGCCCACAACCATTTGCGCCAAGTAGCACTAACCCACCTTCTACTTATTTACCACCCTTTCCTGCAGAAAATGAAATAAAGTCTCTACGAAGTAGCAGACTCGCCGAAGATTATTATGATGAATCAGATTTAAACATCGGTGAGTAACGTTGAACCTATAGATGATGCACAATTAACTATTCATTGGACTTTTGAATTTGTTTGTAACTAACTGAATGCCAGTAAATGTATACAAAATTCATAAAGGCAATGAAAATCGATTGCGCCATATAGAAGTATATATGATTTGACACTATCTTGTGGCCAGTTGCGAATTGGCTAAAACAATCCTTCTACTTATAAAAATAAATAAATTGACAAAAATGTGTAAAAACACGTAAATTTAAAGACATTCATCAAATAAATATTTTCGTGAATTAGCCATTTTAATCAATACTATTATTCATGTTTATATATTATATTTATTACTCAATTATAAACTATATGGCATACAAATTATATTACTTACCAATGAAGTTTTAGGTTATAATCGATTTAATTTTATAATTAATATCTTGTGATGATATGCTTCTTTATCGACTTCCCTAACTGAGCGTTTTTTTAATATTTTTCTTTTGAGGTCTCGTGTGGTGCATATAGAGGACAACTCAATAATCAACATTTGATTATCCTTGTGTTTCATTTTAAAGTTATTATTTTAGATACCATGTGGTCAAAAGTTTTTTCAATGTAATTTCAGAGTGGCGCTCAGTGTGGCAGGGAGGAACGTGTTAAAAATTAAATTACAATCTTTTGGCCAGATTACATTTAAAGAATTTTATTTTTTGTTATTTTTTTTATCATAAGAATATCGCATAGTTGATTACATAAAAATTAAATTAATTACCTAACCTTTTTAGTGAAAGTTAAGAAACGATGTTTCATATCTATTAATAATTTCTGTTTTCTTGATCTCCTTATTTTTTTGAATGATCATCAGTTAATTTTTTCATGAAAAGGTATGACAATAATGTAATTAATTTATCACAGATAATTTCGAGTTTGCACGAACGAAACCAAGGACAAGGAACACTAGAGATCTGAGCAAACTGAGCAGCAGTGTCACAGAAGTATCAAGTGGGTTGGGAGTAATCCATATGGCTATTGGTGGATCCATCTTTCTGGTTATTTTATCCGTCGCACTTACCATCTACATTCATAAAAATAAAAGAGCTTCTAAACAATCATCCGAGCGCCCTTTGGCTATTCAAAAAAATGATAACCCCTGTTAACCCAGCTTGTGAAATGACAATGTGATAAAAGAAACTCTTCTTTAACGATATCTAATATTTATATTTGACGTTTATTATAATTTTACATGATGTAGGGATTAATTAAAATGTACTTATCACTGCCTTTTTAGCTTTACATCATAATGTCAGGCGCATAAGATGCCTATTTTATTCTTAAATAAAATAGTGCCATAGATTCAAAATACAAACTCAGTAGCAAGTCAAAACAAATATATCATATATATACTTAAATAAGTTTAATTACAAAATGTATTGAAACATTACTAAACACAGTCGTTGCTGACACAAACAATAATTTTGTAAATACTATCCCTAGTCAAAATGTTATGACCACGAATCGAAATTATTTTATTATGACTTAAATGTGTATTATGTATAATACGCTTTACTCATTTTGTGATATTCTCTTTGTATATAATTTGCCAGTGTATTAATGTGGCCATTTTAATTTTATAAATAGTTTTAAATTGAGCAATGTTAAGCGACTGCTATATTTTTGATAGTAAAAACATTTAGAAAAAATGTAAAAAATATTTTTACGATCGAGAATGTACAGTCAAATAAAGGAAATAACAATAAATATAATCTTAAATTGATTTATTATCGAGTCAATCTAAGTAAACATTAAATGAATGTTATTGTTTGTTTTATTTATAAACCTGTTTTTAGATTGTTACTTGTAACCTAGTTATAAATAAACGACCATAATAACCAACATATGACTGAAATATTTCTTATCTAATATAAAGGACAAAAAATATAATAACGGGTACATAAGACGTTAAAACTTGAATTTTGTTTTGATGTATGTATGATATCCTCACCTACATTATAACAAATATCAAGATCGAATATCAACACTGAAGCACAAATTTAAGAAAATATTGCGTTTATCAAAAAATCTCATTTTATGTATTTGTAGTGCAATAGCATCATTCTATTACATTAATGGTTAATCTTTTAACATAAGATGGCTAATTAATCCTCATACATTTGGTATCCGTAACAATAATTGTTTAAATACACTTTCCCTCATTATATGTACGCAAAGAAATAGTGTTTGTGTCTTTACAAATACATATATTGAAGTAAAAAAAATTTATAGCCTTCAATAAAGTAGTTAAATAAAAAAAAAAACAGGAAATAAAAAAGTTACACCTTTATACATAATGTTTAATTTTATTATCATTAATCTCCATGCAAACTTTTTTTCAATTATTTTAATTTATTTTTTTTAAATATTATTAAAAAAATATCAGCTTTCTCCATATATAGTTTGCCTGTGTCAAATTGCATAACGCATAATCTTTACACACTTTGAGTTTTTGGTTCCTTTACATTACATACATTATTTAAATAGTCATACGGTTGTTTTTACATTATTTTAATCACTACGCTTAAAATCGTTTTACATCAAAATTTAGTAAATGAGGTGTATTCGTAAACGTCACCACTGGCAAGACGTTTCGTATAATTAACAAATCGGTAAGTACTCGTACATATATAGTAGCTAGTGAGTAATCTGGTTATTTATTAACAAAGTAACGGTCGATTAACTTTAATTTCAGAGGTCCGTTCGGTGTGTACATGGGGTGTATGTGATAGTCCAACGGCTCATGATGATATTCCATCTTGAAAGCTTGTACTATCTAAAATAGGAAAAATAATCTTGAATTGTTATTGAATCATAAACATTTTTATATTTACAAAAGATCACGATAAAGAAATAATAGAAAGAAGTATTAAATACGATGCGTTAATTTTTGTTAAATTGACATCCTTACGTTGAGGAAGAAAAACGCAAGGAATATTTCTTTATCTACAAATAGAATTTAACGTTTTGTAAAAGGCGTCTTACACCAAAAATATATCATTGCTTAGAAGATTGATAAAAGAATGATAACATTTGGTAATGTATTGCTCTTCTTGTTATTTTTTTTTATCGGTTATGGGCTAACACTTGGCCTCAATTTCACCCAATGTTAAGTGAAAATAGGGATGTAAATGGTGAAGCGTATTCGCCCAGAACACATCTGGCTCTCACATGTGTAACTTCCGGAATACAGCAATGCTGTTATAGTAGTAGATTTTCATTGAGGGTGGTTAGCTTTCCAGGCGGGTTTGAGAAACCCTACCACCATGCAGACTCTACTATTCCTGTGATTCGGGAATCAAACCCGGGACCTCATCGTTACAAGGTAAGCGGGTAAATCATTGCGCCACGGAGGCAGTCAAAATCTTAAATCGTACACTCTTTATTTTTCTTTTCTAAGAGATCCTCACTAAGAAAAAAAAGAGACATACTCCTTAAGTTTCTTAAAGATTCTCCACAGAGGAGAGTACGTTCTAATCGACGATTAAAATCTATGTTACAAAAAATATTTCAAAAGGAAAATTTGAGTAGACCTAAAGGAAGGATTAAACTCTAAGTCAAACTTAAAATCTGGTCATTGTAGTCAGATATTAGTTAATGAAAATAAAAAAATATATACCTTGCACAGAATTACATGCATTTCGAGCTCGGCAAATCGACGACCCAAGCACATTCTCTTCCCGAATCCAAATGGTAGGGACGCGAAAGGATGGTATTTGTACGTTGACCGCTGTATCCAACGTTCGGGGCGGAATTCAGAGGCGTGCGAGAAATATTCATCGCTGGTACCCATAACGTAGTGTTGGAAAATTACTTGTGTCTGAAATTTTTGTCAAATATTAACTGTATGATATATAATTTTTGTCAAATATTAACTATATGTCTTATAAATTTAAATCTTTCATATTTGCCTGCCTCGGTAGTTCCGATTCTGGGATACATGCAAGAGTTTGGACAGCGATAGGGTTTTATGAAACCAAATTAGCTACCACCCTACTACAATAACTTTTTAAACAGCGTTGCTGTGTTCCAAACATACATGTGAGGGCCAGAATATCCAAGGTAAGGATTAACAGTCTCCATGGCGCAGTAGAATACTGCTTGTATTATAACGCGGACGTCCCAGGTTCGATTCCTGGGTCATTTCTGTAGTGGAGTCTAGATGGGTAAGGTTTCTTCGATCCCGCTTGTCATAAGAACGTGTTCCGGCACTAATATATGCGGGAACTAAAGAATTCTACGCGAGGACCCTTCATTATCAATTGAGGTCAAGTGTATTACAATTGAGGTAAGTACAAGCTTCTATCTATAAAATAGATAGTAGTATATTATATTACGCGGATGATCACAGAGAAAAGGTTTTTATTGATTTGAAAAATATGTAGTTCGTTACGGCATTTATTTTTGAAACTATAGACTGTTAATATTTAAAACATTTTAATTAAGAATAATAAAAGAAAAGAAACAACAATATTCAAAAAACGAAACTTACTCCCTTGGGTATATTATATCCACATATAACAGTATCTTTAGTCAATTGTCTACCATTACCAATTACAACAGGAAAAAGTCTGTAAACAAAATATAAAACCTTATTCACTTTTACCCTTTTGCACTACAAGCTTTTTTTCATGGGGCAATTAACAAATCCGCAACATTTTTTAACATTATATGGTCATATATACTAAATATAAAAAAAAATCTTTTATTTTAATCTTATAAACGCATTAAAGATAAAAACATATCCTTAAACACTTGAATTGTGAGACAGACACTGTTGCCGTTAATGCAAACATTAACATGGTGAGTGGGACTCACCGTTGGAGTGCAAAGGATGAACTTACTATTTTAACTGCTTTCGCGGCACAGTGGTTTACCCGCTTGCTTTGTAATGCGATCCCGGGTTCGATTCACGAGTCACGTGAGTAGTGGAGTTTAGATGTGCTTGGGTTTTTCGTACTGACCTGGCTAGCTGCCACCCACAATGTCAATCCGCCGACATAACAGCAATGCTGTGTACCGACATTTGAGAGCCAGATGTATTTTAGGCGTACACGTTTTACGCAATAGTTTAGCGCTTGCTTCGAAAAACGGATATCCCGTCTTCGGTTTCAGACTCACTTGAGTAGTGTAGTCTAAATGATAAGCAACCACCCATAATGTCAACCTGCCGCAATAATATCACTGCTGTGTTCTAGAAGTCGTACATACGAGAACCCAAGTGTTCTGGGCGAGTACGCTTCACTTTCTACAACCTCATTGGCACTCTACATCATGTGAAATTAAGGTCAAATGTTAGTCCATTGCTGAAAAAAAACACATCTGCTATATTCCCTAGTCTGACAGTAATTTACCTTAACACTTCCTTTACACATGCCTTTAAATATGGCATTTGATTGATATCACCAGGCGTTAAAGGTCTGCCTTGGAGTACTTTAGTAATTTCTTCGTGCAACCTCTCTTGTACAGGGGGTCGCAAAGCTAATTGATATAGGGTCGAAGCTACAGCGTTCGATGTCTGAAAAGTTATACATGTCACTTATAGAAGACGTCAAATAAGCATCATGAATATCGTGCATAACAATTTAATTTTTTAAAACTTCCGCGACATATATAAGATGAGGTAGAAATAGAAAAAACAAGTATCGATTTTGACTCGAAAATAAATAGTTTTAGACATCTTTTATGAAAATTGTCTTAACAGCCAATCAAAAAGTTTAAATATAGAAACTCTCTAAATGATATAGCAACGATCGCACAAACAAATACATACGCTATAACCTCGAAAGCTATTTTTTTTATAAAAAGATATATGTGTCGGGGCTATGGAATTCATTATAACTTATTAATTTAAAGTTTATTAAAATTCAAATAGCGTAAAGGAAAGAAATATTAAAAAAACATTTTTAAATTTTTCATCATGTAACTCTTTACTATCGACGTTTTTTGCGGTTGCGTGAAGCGGCAACTCGAGGTGATGTCGCCCATATATTACGAGTCTCTTACAGGTAGCATAAAATTAATTTATACAAACATAGGAATAAAGGGTATGTATTTACATTCTGAAAAATATCTATATATATTTTTTTAATAATTATCTAGCCTAAATACAAATTGTTGCCTCTTCTTCGCTATAAGATTTGCTGTGCGATACGTCGTCGCGAGTGAAAGTCGCCTCTCGAAGGCATAGGTTAACACTAGATTTGTCGGGCCCGTCATTTTGGTGGACCAACCCTAGATAATAAATTCCGTATATTAATATGCCTCTTTTTTATTTTGTATGTGGCAACATTGTTGCATACATTTTATTGTAGAACAGTAAAAATAAAAATACAATAGTGCACAAAATTAATGCAGACTCGAAAACAGCCATAAAAATGTATTGGCAAATTTAGTGTTAATGGTAAATAAAAAAATTGAACACACAAAAATATAATCATGGGCATCGGTGAAAAGCTTTCAGTCGCCGAATCAGGTATTAAAAGTATTACCGTATCAATTCCAACTAAGAAGAGATCCAAAGCCGCCACTGCCGCGACTCTAGGCCCGGCCGCTGATACTAAGTCCTGCAACAGTGACTTGCTGCTGCCATTAGCTTCACACTCCTTCAGTGCTCGTTCTACATGACTTAGAGTGACGCTGTAATGTAAACAAAATTATATTCAAAGTTATAACAATGACATTTTTTTTTCTATTCAAAGTATATATCCAAGTATCACTTTTTTATTTACATTTCTAGACAACTCCATGATTCGCACACATTTCTCATTATTTTTATTAACATTTTTTCTACACATATTTTATATCCATTTTGTACAACATATTTCCTATTACCGCTAAGTTAACTACATATATCAGTACATTTTAATCATAATACTTAATCTTATACTGATGATACTCTTTGCTTTATCTGTACAATATTTAATAAACTTATATTTAAATTCTATACACTTTCAACAATACTATCTAATATTTTGAATATTCCGTTCCTACGAGTATTATAATTAAAAACATACCTAAGAATTGTATCCAAAGCGGCAACGTAGCGTTTAAACATGGCGGTCGGGTAGAGCCTCCACCAAGGCGCACGGAGTTCCAACTCCCCCACGCTAATGAAAAAGGTGTGAACCGCGTCTATCAAGCGTTGGCTCTCCGATCCATCCACAGAGTCGAAGCATCCCAACCGCGTGTCCAAAGCTATCAGACCTAAAGCTGTAAGATAAGGTACATTTGTAAATAATTCTCTTGAGAGCTGCAGCTACATTGCTCGGATGTTTGCCTATCTCCGTATGGTATTCATGGAAAGCGATGATCAAGAGCTTGTTTCTGAGGCCACGTGAATAGTAGTCTGTGCACTGGTAAGGTTCTTTCGAATCCGCCTAACTTGATACAACCATTAAAGTCATTGTGCCGCCTTATCAGTTTTGTTGTGTTCCGGCAGTCATACATGCGTATCTCGTCATCTACAGTTTTGTTGTACGTAATGTAAAACTAAGACAAATCTTTGCTAAAAAAAGAAAATCCGGAATCGAATGAGTCGTTAAAATTCTTTGTTGACACAAACCTGCCTAGCTACTCTCCTTCCTTGTTGTGACTATTCGAAATATTCTTGGCGATATTGTCTGACTGCATAATATAAATTGATTTGAGATTTTTTACAAGTAATATATTATTTATTACTCACATTCTAACGACCATTTATGAACTTCATTCAAAAAATCTCCAGGAGTCTCCAAATTATCATCTCTTATTTCTCGTATCCTGAAAGCAATAATACAATTATAATTTATGTATAATTTTTAAGCAGAATGAAAAGTATTCTCTGGTAATAGTGTAACATTGTAGTATTTCCACTACTATCATGATATTTATATCTCCTCAGATTTAGCAGTAAGGAATTATTATATTTTCAATGATTGTAATTTATTGATAATACTAAAAATACATTAAGAGAATTTTTATTTTTGTCCCGAATATAATACCTGGAAATAAAAAGCTAGAATTAAAGTACTCTTATCATTCAAGCTCTTGTCAAACCGAATTTAGCTGAAACTAAGGCTGTTTTTTGCACTTATTTTATAATAAATAAACGATTAAATAGTGAAAATAAAAGTGTCAAAAAGTTGTAATAATTGTTACCTATTTATAAAGGCATCAGCGACTTCTGCCACAGGCACTGTGTATTGCGCTGCACTGCTAGTGCTTAGCGCCACTTTAGAGACCTTAGTCCTGAACGCGGCCCACGACTCGCCGTGACTGGAAAATGAAGAAGCGAAATATATTAATAATAATTAAGCGGAATTGTTGTCTATGATTGTAACATCGAAATAATATATATAGATATTTTTTATTTAATGCTCATTAATATTTACGTGATAATAATCCCGGAAAGTAATTTAAAAAACATATTGGCTATAACTTGCGGGAAGTCTTCGAAATGAAGCGATTTCGATGGAGTTTACACTGGCTGTTGACACAAGTATTAAAATACGCTACTTTGAATTTTAAAAAGTAATAAAAGTTCCGTGGCCAAAAAATTTGATACAGAAAATTCAATAATCACTTTTCCTCGTGAATTTGGACTTGTGAGAAATATTTTTGTTTTACCAAAAGACGGCCTTTGTTCATGTCTGTTATTTTTGGAATCCTTAAAACCTTTTCCTCCTTTTTTCACTATTAAGCCCGGGCCGTTCATATAAGTTAGGAGTGGGACATGATCGATAGTTATTTTGTACATTAACATTTAAACTGTAACTATGATTTACGAAATAATTTCGATTCTAAAAATTTTAAACATACATATAACATATTATAAAACGTAAAAAAAAATATTAACATATTAAATAAGAAGTACTCACACAGCTATAACACCTGCGCAATTTTTTTCAGAGCCAAAGAAATCTTTTCGCAATGTATGTTTATAGTAATTTAAAGATGGCATAGAGGGCCTGAAAAAAAATTTTTTTATTAACTAGTTATACCAGAAAAACTTTAATAAATGTACATCTTACACAAATTAAGCAATTAATTAATTATTCAGATTTGCTATAATATTATAAGGCGCTTATATTGTTCATTGTCGATATTTAACCAAGTTTTAACTGCCTTCGTGCTCTTTTGGCTTAGCTGCTTACCCAAGGATCCCTGGTTGGATTAAGAGTATATATATATATATATACCCTTAATCAAATCCCTTAAAGTTATATACGTATATATACATATAATATGATGTATTCGGAACCGCCTAACTATATATCATCCTATGTTAAAGTGAACACGCACTACCAACAGCTTGATTGTTACTTAATACCGTACGAAAAAGTCAGCCAGAATTATAGCTTATCTCATACCTTTGTGGCGTAGAGTCCTCGCCTCTAAAAACTCTCTCCACTTCTCCAGCATCGAAGACAAACAGCATGTCAGGTCTGCCCAATAGACCCGCCATTTTGACACACTTGCCGTATTTCTGTCGGAGAGACATACATACTTTGTCTACATGTTCCACAGAATAACCACCTAAAAGATAAGAATGTAATAAACAAAATTAAGAAACCAGTTTAGTTTTTATTGTTTAAACAACATACTTTCTAGCTATTAGCTGTAGATTATGTATTGTATTATTAGTTTCAATAATCATCGAGTAAACTTCACTGCTAATTAATTGTAAGAATTAAAACATATACATATATATATCTCTCGAGAAATCAATTTAGGTCTATAACAATTACTAAAAGAATTATATCTTAACATCGATTCTATTATTTTGAAGTCTAAAACGGGTTGGCAATTCAGGACTACACTTACTTTAAAACAATTTTCTGTGATAACTATCAACACGAGATATTTAAGCATGTGAAAAGATTACAAACGCCAGTTACCGACAATAGTTCTGAGAAAACTTCAACCTTAGCGCTCGCAGAATTCTGTTGATCACTATTGTGTAGCTTCCAATAAGTTTCTGTATTTATTAAGAAAAAGTAATATATGCAATCTTTTTGCAAATTCCGTAAAAAAAAAAGTTTATCTCAAAAATAATCATAACAACAAATTCTTAGAAACCTTGAACACTTTAGCTCATCATTATATACCGTTTATTTGTTAGCATCAAATATTTTTTCTTTTTTTTTCTTTCTTTATCGCTTACTCGCGTATCTGCTGGTCATTAATATTTATAAAATTATATACACAAAAATTTATACGATTACCAGAAACATAAATCATTATAAAGACAAGTTTCCGAACGTGTCATTGAATACTAAGGCATTGAATACTAAAAACTAGTTATTGACGAAATAACGGATAGCTAAGCTATTTCATTGCCAATATCAAGGACTGACGAAGTTTATTGCATTAAGAGCTATTAATATCGTAGCCAAACAATCAGAAGCGTCGACGGCCTCAAAATTGATACACTCCTTGAATTAAAACGAGAGCCTTGTCCTAATTTTAGTATTTTTGTAACCACGCTATGAACACACATTATGAAATACATTTGTATTCAAGTAGCGTAACGCACTAAATCATTACAAGTATTTTATAAGTATTGTGCAAAGTAAAAGTATGCAATGTTAAATCAGAAAAAGAAAACCAACTTTTAATTACAATCCCTGAGCGAACTTCGCAAAATAATGTGGATTTTTTATACAATAAATGTTGAAAAGTTTTTAACTTCTCATTTACAATATTTTTTTTATAAATCAACAACACAAAATAAACATAATGTCAATTCATTTACATGATTACTTTTCATTGCGTGGCATTCGTCCATGCTCGCATTTTTTGTATATTCATCCATATTAAACAGGTTGAGCGAGAAGAGATTATAAATGTTACGAAAAAAACATTGCAATTCTAAAATGACCAGAGTAACCTAAAAAAACCGCTTCGGTAAACATTCACTTGCGTCAGAGACAGCGAGCTAAGAAAAATTCATTATGTACAATGCTTACGTATATTTTCGAATCATAATTTCCCTTGCCGCTGATTATTATATGATATTATCACTCAAAAGTATCACTACATAAACATATTGCAGGATTTATTCACGGAATTACCGCCGGTTATAAGAAACTTGAACTTAATAAAAATGAAATTAATTCTTCACTATAACATACTTTTATTATTTAGTTGTTGATTTATTTGATGCGAAGCGTATTACAAGTCAACTGTATTACAGAAGGAGAGACTGTTGGTGTCATATCTACGAGATTGCAACAGACTCAGATGTAAAAATACTCAATATCTTTCGTCACTAACCACGTGAACACTTATCATTTTGTCCCTTTCTCCACCTTGGCACAATCCGAAGTATTTCAAATTGCACCGCTGTAAACCATCAATCATTGATTGGAAATGCTATGGAAATATGTTTCCCCCGGAGGACGAGGTATCTTTAGTAATATTCTCCCGCCTCCATAAAAGCAATAAAGAATATTTTACATACCATTAGTTATTTCACGAAAGCTCATCACTTAGATAAACCTTACCGTGTTTATGTTTGTTAAACTGTGTGCGTGTATTAAAGTGACATAAATTCTTGGTTGCACACTTGGTTTATAAAATGGCCACTCCTCTCGTTAGTGCGCATAAATTATAGTAAAGAAATGACAACAAAAATGTTCCACAGCAAGTAGTAACCGTTCTGCTATCATACATAACATCACGCAATTTTTTTATTAGCAACTTTTTTCATGGCCATATTTGATTTCCAGTGCATAATTAAGATATCCATACCTCGTAAAATATAGGTACATACTATGTAATATATGTAAAATAAACAAATAGTTAAGATAAACCTGATCAAAACTTTAACATGAATTTAAAAATATTTTTATATCAAATACGCTTTCAGAACTAAAATAAAACGTCTTAATTTTTTTTTCTGTATCCTGATCAGACTTTTAAGAAATAAACCTATTGACTTTTAAGATGCAAAGAAGTATAAACAAGTAAGCTAATTAAAAATTATTGCCTACAATTAACCGAAAAATATTATATTTAAATAATTTTATAATGTAATAATTATGAGATGAAAACGTCATCTTATTAAAATTGTAAGTCGTCTTCTAATTAGATAGATGGTAACCGTTTTATTAAATATTCCATTTTCTACATCAGAAATGGTATCCATAATTCAGTAACGCGGAAACAAATATCGGCTTTCAGACGACCGTGTTGTTAGAATTACAATATACTTAACAAAACAAACCAAAGTGTTGAAAAAATATTTTTAATTAACTATGGCTAATACTTGTAGTCAATTTCACAAATCGTTAAATGACAATGATGCCGTACATGGTGACGCGTATTCACTCAGAAGACACCGGCTGAATGTATATAGGTATGAGCAGGAACACAGGAACGCTTTTATTGCGGCAGGTTAATACTGAGAGTGGTAACCAGGCAGATTCGAGAAAACTATACCATCAACCAACCATTTTGATTATGATATAATTTTAATTTAAATAAAAATATGGTAAGTAAGAATCTGTTAAAACTTCACCTATCTTTCCGCGAATGCGAAATTAATACGACTATTAAAAAGGTACGAGTTAAAAATTCGTTACATCAGTAAATAGTATTTATCAAGTACATTAACTAGGCAGCGGGTAAAAAAACCTGCCTCGATCCGTGTAGAGAATCTTGAGTTTTTCACGTAGTAATCTAATGCGCTACTTCTAAATAAAAGAAAAAAAATTGTCAATTAAGTAAAAATTACATTTCTGGGACTTCTTTTGATGCGGAATTATTTGTATATATTATTAATTTAAATGATCTTATACAAACATTTATCGTAGCTGTTAGGGCTATTTGACATTTGAGTGGGTTATTACCAATATATTCGGAAATCGGCGAGGCGTCCAAAGAATGAAGCACTCACATATCGGTATGAGGCAAGGACTATTGGGCGCGCGGTGAGTGATGGAAGAGTTGTAAACGAGAATGAGTGACTGAAGAACTGATAAACTATAGGAAAGTAACTATTAGCTAAAGGGGTGTCACAGACGTGTGAGGGTACTGCGTGTTACATACATAAATAATATGACATAAAACATATTTTTTATGCCACCAACTTTCACAATTTAAAATTATGTGATAAACAAAATGATGACTAAATTTTTTTTATAAAATACAGCAATGTCTATTAACTCCTAAACTTACTTTGAAAAAACAAAAGTCTAGAAGACTTTTGCTTACATCACATCCCCGAGATACAAATGGTCTATAGTACAACAATGACTATTTTTTTATTTGTTTGTTATGGCCTTGCCGTCCACCTTTTACATAACTTCGTATGAAAAAAATTATGAAGGTCACTTGGTAATTGCTTAAGTTAAACATAATCTCAATGACTGCTTACTTAATAAATACCTTTGGTTTTAAAAAATAATAGTCGTTTTAAAAACGTACCGAAAATTAAAGCCTATAGACAAATCTGTTATGTAAAAGTTTTCGAACGTTTTCTTAATTTATTCAAAAAATTATTAAACAATAAATCATGCTGTATTCTTAAGATGAATACAATCTCTCTTGTATACAGTAATAGTAAAAAACATTCGTATACCCAACATACCTAAATTGAAGAATCAAAAGCATTTATGATTACAGAAGTTCTAATTCATTTTATTTGTTTAGTTAGTAACGTAATATTTTATTAATACGCCAAAACAAATAGACTCCGAATACAAAAACGATGTGTTAATGTCCGTTAATGTGATGCTAATATAAAGTGATTTTCATAATAATTGTAGAGTCTCCTTCAGGGATGTCCGCTAAAGAATTAGTAAATTCTTTTATATAGCAACCCGTAAAACGGTCACTTCTCTTGTATGCAGAGTTCGTGGGAGTGCATTTATTAATAGATTGGACTGCTCGTGTATCAGTCATTTTTGACTACAGCATATGCGTAGCAATACCATTAAATCGTGTCGTATCTTGTCCAGAATATACATTAGTTTTATGTATGTTTTTGCTGCTAGAAGTGAGCAAATAAAATTATACATACCAATGTATGGAATGAAACGCCAAGTATTCCCAAGCAGGGGCAGTGGTTTCGGGCCCGGCACTTCCTCCCACGACCGGATTGATGGTGAGACGGTGTCAAAAACTGACCCGACGGCTGCGTGAGTCGACCTAGCACGCTGTCCCTGCATAGGACTTTGTGTCGTACGAAGAGGGATTTTAGGACCTGGAATTCAATAAACGATTAAAATTATCAATAACTATTGCATAGTTTCTTATAGTGAAGAAACAAATCGGAATAACGCCCCCATGTCAAATTGTACACACTGTCTTTAATAGCATAGGTACAGTTCAAAATTTAATCATAAGGATGGTACATCTTTCTAAAACATTTAATTTCATCACTCACATTTCTACATGAGGCAGAGAAAATTTTGTTGTGGTAATGTGATATTTCTTGTTTTATAGTTAAAAAAAGCGTGGATTCGATTCGAAGTAAAACATACAGAGAAAAATCTACAAGTTTCAAGAACATAATTTAATTTCAAGGATATACAACAATCGCCAACCTTAACTTAGCTTACGTACCAGATTACGGCCTTAATTTTCTTCTTGTGGCCAAAAGTACCGAAACCGTATTCTTTTATTATTAATAAACAGGAATAAGTCTTATAATAGTTTCCAACAAATTGAAATCTAGCAAGAAGAGTTAGCTCTTCTTACAGTAACCTACATTTGTCAATTTGCAGATACATTTTTTGATACATACGTCAATTGTGAAACAACGAGTGTAATTTAAAAATCATTAAAAATGTCATTAAATATCAATACGTTTAATACGGTCCAACATTTCGTTCAAACGTGATTTTTATAAGAAATACAAAGCGTGTAAAACAACAAACACATCAAATTAACAGAAACACTCACTGTGACCGCGTCAATTTTCTTATAAACGTGCTAATTAATGGTTATTTTCCGGTTGTACGCAATAAATTGTAGTTAATGATTCCATTGCATTCAACAGAATAATAATGTTTTCAAAAGTTTTATTACTACTTTTAAATTGATTAGTATGTAAAAATAGTCACTAAATGTTCATAATTATATGTATTTGGATCATATGGACACATTGATTGAAAATGCTTTAAGTGTTGTCATGAAGGTCAGCAAGTTTTTAAATCGCTGATGCAATGTATGCTTACATACACATACACACACATATATATTTATATAAATATTTTTTTAAGATGTAATATATTTAATTTATTTTAAAAAAAATATTAGTTCCAGTTGCATGTGTTTTGGATTGTCCCTCTCGATCCCCCTCCAATAAACCGAATAAATGTGGTATATTACTGTATTATAAAATATAAAGTATACATTCAATCCCAAACATGGTGCAGCTTAAGAAAGAAGGGAAACCAAAAGAAATACGAACCAACATCAGGGCTGCCTTCGGCCGCTTGGTAGCGGCGCATGGATGTGTTCAACTTTCGCTCGCTCAAACTGAACATACGCCATTTTACCACGCCTATTTTGTTACGCATAGCTCTCTGTGTTTTGGACCTGTAAAAATTTTAATATTACTTTATATCGATAACTATGGTAAATTAATTTTATATTTAACTGATCACGTTTAACGTCTAATATAAAATACCTAATCTATAATAGTAGCCTATAGAAAGTTCTCCCGCCTTCTAGTTTTACAGGAATTTATCATTACCAGCGAGAGTTATTCCAATTGAAAAAGATAATGGCAAATAAGATTAATGGCTGATTGACTAGCTCATTGCCTTACTCACTCCTTCGCTCGTTTCCATGTTTGCTTAATAGTTGATTTGCTGAAATGTAAGTAGTTATGTACAGAAGATTCGCATTTTAGCTCCTGCAATTTATTGTCTATTACTTTTCTAAACTCATTTCTATAAGAATAAGTAACGGCACAAAAAATATTTTCACTAATTAATGCTAACAAATGAATGTAAGGGCTTGCTCAATTAAGTTGACGTGGATATAAGAAGGAAATTAATAAATTGAGCAGTACGAAACCATTTGTTTTCAACCTTGAAAAATCATAAGCTAGAAACGTTTTTCATTCCTACAATAGAATTTTAAAAAATACTACGATATATGTTATATGATTTTAACGTGTCAAAAAAAAACCTTTAAAAAGTGTCATTCATTAAAAAAAACGATCTTACAATTTTTTGCTTCTTATAATTAAATCTTGTTATTTTTTGTAATATCATACTCCATCATTTAACACGTTGACGCTGGCGTGACCTACCACCAGTCGGTCACACAAATCTCTTATCAGGCGGTAAGAACACCGACGATACACTCAATACCTTGAATTTCACTAACAATAGATACTTTAAAAAAGTAGTAAGATAACGTTTATGCGAATTTGTTTACCATTATTCTTTTCGATACGAAATCATCCATAAACCTTTCGTCGAATGTGTTGCTGCTCCACGAGGAGAAATACAAAAATCGACGCCGGCATGAACGTGTTAAAAAGGTTGACCCACTAAATGACAGGCCACGCTCTTTATGCCCCCGATTCAAGTTTCAGATAGTATCAAATGAAACATAATGAAACCGTGACAGAATTTGAAATAGATACATTAATATAATTCCTTAGAAACAAGATATCCCCAGATTGTAAAATAGTTCTAAAATCGGTTTCAGTTTCCTAGAAATCATGGAATAAATTCATAAGTTCCTCGAACTTCGAAGAGGTCAGTGTGGAACACAACTAACAGCAACAAACAATGCAAACTAGAAACACGATCATTATCTATTTCTCAATCTTTTGTGTTACACTTTCTAAAGAAAACCTATAAAAAAAATTAGCTACTAGAAATTAAAATCATGCTTGCTTGACCGAATTTTTTTTTCGATTTTTATTTCTTACTAGCTTTTCACGGTATGGTCTCTTAAAGGTTGAACTATAGAAAAGATTAACTCTAGACTTGTATACATTTTTTCTTCAATCTTTTTTTTAATTTGCATTTATCATTTTTTTGATGATAAGTATTATTAACGAGTTTCACTTTTAACGTAAGTTCGCGTGTATTTTTAAGTCCAGTCGCTGTCAATACGCGTAATTGCAAGAAAATTACCGGCTCCACGCAGCTACTTCCCATTTACACAATCATTCCGGTTGAGTTACGACCGACACGCACAAAACCTACGTCGCTTTTCCGAAGAAACCATTTTCATTTATTTACGTGAATAACAATCATTAAAAAGAGACAAACACATAAGACCTTCTTGTTAGTTCTTCTTGGAGTCATAGATAAATAATTACACGTCACAATCACGTACAAATTGAAATAAAATAAAGTTCAGAGGTAAACCTAAAGTCAAATATTTATGAAAGTACATTATAAAGTAAATATACGTATGACGTCTTTACATTGCGGTGACCGCTCAACATCAGAGGAGCCGTACGATTGTTTATACCATTTAAAAAAAAAATATTTTAACCTATAACAAAATTGTGTCGAATAATCAGGAGTAATATTATACTAAAATGAAAAATAACCGACTCACTACCTAACTTTTTCTCGGAGAATTATACTATATGAAAAACCTATCTATATACACATTGTTCTCTCACTTCTATTGATAAGAGCGCCATTTATAACTTTTAGTTTGAACGACAGTTTTAATATCCTTCCGTTTTAAACCAATAATATATTAAGTAAGTACTAAGTTTATTTAAGAATGTACAGAGAATTTATAAAAAATAATAGTAAGTCTGTACCTTTACAAAAATGTTTTACATTCCTTTAAGTGAAATTTAATATGAGCATTAATATTTATTTATTCCGACTGTCATTGTCGAATATAATATTCATAAATGACTGTTGCAATCGAATTTTGGCCACGTGAAGTTTTAAATAGCTTTCTTAATGACTTTGGTCGTTAATTAATACTAATGATTGTTATTAATATGATATTCAGTTCAAATGCAGCAATAATTTTGTAATATTTTAAAATGTATAGGTTTCTTTTTAATTTTCTGTATATGGACCCCTTTTTGGGATCTCACTTTGACAAAGACAAGCTAAACATATTAGCATAATTGTAGGCAATTAATGATTTATTTATTCTTAAGTACTTGTAATACATGTTATGCATAAATTTTTGTATTTCTACACTTTTTTCCCTTGTGTGTGCAACGCCAAATTCTAGACCAACTGTACGCGTGATGTCTTAAAAGGAAATGGTATAATATTCTTTCTCCACGAATTAATTTGTGCGTACATGTTATTTAAAAAAAATTGCTAGCTTTTATAATACTTTGGTAATAGATGGTTAGAATAAAATTGTAGCCAATCTGATCAGCAAGTTTTACTTCACGCACGATTACACGGGGTCACGCAAACGAATTATGCTTTCTCAAGATATTGTATAAACGTTTTGATTTCTTTAAAGTGTTGTTCTTTATGCGACTATTTAATAGTTTTGAATAAATAAATCCTATGTTAATATACACATGGATTTCGTTTTACGGTATTTGGAATCAGATGCGTAGGTTTCACTTCTCTACCCTTTCGTTAAAAATCCTGGAGAAAAATAGCCAACAATACTAGAACACAGATGTACTAGTATTTAAATATCACACCACTTGCCAATATTAGAGATGTATGCATAATATAAAAAAATAACTAAATAAAATTAGTAATTTCATAAAAGGATACAAATAAGTTACATTAAGGATAGAAAATAGTTCCTTTCGGTAACTTTTTAGTTATATAAATGAGACAGATTTGATTAAAACAGTACCGAACATCAGTCAAATATTAGCGAGACTTCTAGTAACTCTTGTATCTTTTTTAATATATTAAAAGTTCGTATTAAAAAACGTTTTAAACTTTTTTTCATAGGTAGAGAAACCTAACGAGCGAGCGGTTCACCTGAAGAAAAGTGTTCACCGTCGCCCATACACAGCGTTAACATTGGGAGAGTCAATGCGTTGCAGCTGCGTTGTCAAGAACTTAGTCGAACAATGAATAATGCAAAAAGAAACTGCTTTGTTTTCTGTTGTACATTACCCAATTTAATCTTAGCGCTCGCTTTAACTTTATTTTGCCTTAACAAAAAATATTACAAAAAATTACACAATTTTGGTAAAAGAAGCTAAGTATAATAGTTCATAACAGAACGATAATGGGAATCCATTGAGTAATACCGCGCTATACAAATAACATGTAACTTTTTAACTGTATAACTAATCACTCCTCGCGAAACCTTGATATTTAAAAATTTGACCGAAAATGTCAACCGTTAAGTAAACCCGTTTTGATTTTATTAAAGTCTATTCTTAAAATTGGTTTATTGTATGATCTAGGAAGTATAAGGTTCTTGCTTGAAAATTAATAAATCTTTGTGTATATCTGTAGATAAGCTATTTGATTATTAAATATAATGATTCATTTTTTATTTAAACAAATATTTACAGAGAAGCAATTCGTGTTCACATCGTTTCACTTAAAAACCTGCATTGTAATATTATTATTAATGTTTTTATTATGATTAAAATTTACTATAAATGTACCTCGATAGAAAAACCAAGCAGTTTAACGGAAATATTATTTTAAAGAAATGAGTTTATATGAGATATAATATTTAATCTTTATAAAATACCGTGTTCAGAATTAATATGCTTACATTAATAACAGAAGGCAAGCATGTTCTCGCACATTACTAAATATTACTTGCAATTTTCCCGTTATGTTAATTCCTATGTCTATATATCGATTTGCTAGTGATAACTTCTTATATTAACACCAATCTGTATGTTAATCCGGCAACCCGGTCTCGGACAGCACGGTTATGGCCTATAATTCTCCATTTGTGGATAGCCCCATGTCCCAACTGTGGGAACATAATAAACTGTTTATGTAACATACGTATATTAATAATATGATAATGTATAATTTATTCGACTATCACCGGCTTGTGTGAATTCTAAAATATCATTAAGCACTACAAAAGTATCTATAAAGCAAGCCTTTGGTCATAAATTTGCTCATACATAATAAAAAAGATAATATTGAATAATGTGATTTTTACCATTCATACTCGTCTTATCACGGCAGTGTATTAATTACGGTTTTTTTTTTTATTTCAGTTCACATCATTGCTATAGTAGAGCAAGCCGAACGCCAATCAAGCCATAAAGCCTTGTTTTATGATACCGCTACTGATTAACAAAAAATCTGTTTTATTTGAATGTGTAAGCTGTTTTAGTTAAATTATTATTAATTAATTTTTGTTTTCTAAACGGCAAGATGTGTCCTTCACATTATTTTAGTTAATTTTGTTTATCATAATGATTAAATACTGTTAAAGCCATGATTTTACCCTAATACTTAAAAAAAATATTAATAATCATTACTTATTATTTCAAAAATTAATAACGTACTCAAAAATGCTTAAAATAATTGAAAAATATATTACTATTACTATATGTTTACTAAAAGTTGAAAAAAAAAGTATTATCGTAATTACCGAACACCATGTAAAATTAAAAATGTAACTATACAACAAAAACAAACCTTTTCTCAATAAAAAAGGATCACTTTCGCAATGCACTGAACTTTTGTTACAATCGTAATTAATCGGTAGTCACGAGAAATCGCGTATGTAATGTCATACGATCGGTATACGTTGAGTGATAGCCGCGTACTAACTGAACGCACGCACTCCACATAGCGCGCAGCTACGTAAGGCGAGTCCGCGTTTCCAATGCCATACTCGTCAAGATTGAATTGATCCCTTTGACTGCTATGAACTGCTCATTAGCGAACAGATAATACACTGGTAGTAGCAGACAGGGACGTTATGAAATACTATCGATAACTACTTTTTGTATCGAGAGGAAATCGTCAAAAGAACTCTTGCTTTTAGGAGGAAATCCGGTTTATATGACATTAGTAACCCTTTTATGATTTGTGGCCTCAGGATCTCCTACGGAACTCACCGGTGCTTCGTTATCACACGTCTAGAAACGTCATAGGAAGGAGCATAACCCTTAGTTATGCTATGAGAAACCAATACCACTTCCAGTTTGCTGTCATGCCCGAATACACGTAGTAAGTGACGAGGTCTCCCTCACTTAAAAACTATGAATTAAATCACCTTAGTCCTCTTAGCTCGAGATTACGAGGTATGTTTAAGATTACAGATAATGCACTGGACGAAAACATTGAGATTCTCTGAATCATGTTTGTGTTCGGAAAAAAGTATGTCATATTAGAAAACAAAGCATTTTTACTCCGATATCTGTGTCACGGCGTAATTTCAATTACACTGCGAGCCAAAAGTTTGAAACCACCTTTAAAAAATTACAATATTGAAAAAAACTCCAAAAGTTAGTGCTCTACAAATTATTTATTTACCTTATTAAATAGGGAAC
>DWQX01002287.1:0-22519 GCA_018245475.1 Pharmacophagus antenor | reverse complement strand
ACCCTGGTTAAACCCCCCCCTTGACCGCCCCGCTAACGGCCCCCCCCTGTGCCCCCAACCGGGGTTGGCCATTCCCGTTTTTTGCTTTCCTTCCTTTACCCCCCTTTTTCCGCCCCCCCCCCCTCCGTCAGTAAAGAATTCCCTCTCAGTATTACCGAAGCATGCAAGAAGAGCCGAACGATCTTTTACGAAACGTGGATACGTTCAACCATAAGTATGTTAGCACTAGTATGCAATAAGATTAACTTTACATTAAACTAATTTATACTATAAATACATCGCATAATGCTAGGTGTATTACTATAACGTTATACTACAATTTAAAGCGTCACTATTAGAAAAAAGCTTTCTTCCTTTATTATTAAAGGCTTTAAACTCAAAATAAGCAGAAGCCTTTTTACGAACAATAGCCAGAAGTACCCTTATGATTTAGTTTAAGGAAAAAATAGAATAAAACTACATACAAGCTACATAGAAAGTATATAAGGCGATAGATGTGATCGTGATTCTGTGACCTGAAGCAAGATATACTATAATGTTTATAATGTTATGACTATAAGCTATACTAAATAATCGCTCCGTGACAAAATTCGGAAAGTATAATTATTAATTATCTCTTATTTTCTACTACTGAGAAGCTTGATTATTAACTCTTCAAGTGGCGCTTAAACCACTTTTTCCAATGATTTCATATTATATATTGACTAACCCGTCGGCTAAACGGTAGTAATTCTGCCTCTTACACCAAGGGTCGTGCGTTCGATTCTCGCTAAGGAGAAACATTAAGATGATGAACATTTGTGTTTGTTTTACATCTGGTTGTTTGTCTATATTTAATTATTTATTTTAAAATATCTATATATTTATATTGGTCTCTGAACACCCATAGTGCTGGTACTGCTTAGCTACCTACCTTAGGATTAGAACACTATGTTTGAAATGCCCCAGATATTTTTTTTATTTATTATTATATATATTTATTCTAGTGTTAATATAAAATTTTGAGGTACAATTGTACAATAATAAATAAGCAGTTTCGTGAAAAATAAGTCTCATTAATTTACAATTTCGTGTAAAGTCGATCAAGCTTAAATGATGATAAAGAAATTATAATGAATTATAAATGAATTATGAATATAAATGATAGTTGGGAATGGTTTTTGTATCCAACAGTGGGCGTCTATCGATGATGACGATGATTATGATGAATGAATTACAGCGGATGAGATGATGAACAACGTATTAACTGACCTTGCGGATCATCGTGCCGATGGTCTCCACCAGAGTGTACGACCGGCGGCGGCGTTGGCACAGAGTCAGGGTCTTCTTGAGGGCTGCCATTGCGCGAGCTACCTGAGCCGAATCCAGGGTTAGAACCGCTGGAAGGAACTCGAATATCGACACGCCAAGGCTGTGGTACAGCGAGGTACTGCTCCTGGTAGGTAAATCAAAAGACAATGGCTTGTTATGACGATGAGGATTGGCACTGTCCTCATCGTCTCTGGCCATTCGTAGTTAAGCCATTCCGCAGCTACAATCGGCTTTACTACAAGAAGGTCGAAATGACCGTAGGGATACCAGGCCTGAATAAAAGCTGCCACAAATACTAACCCAATCCTTTAAGTACTAACGCATTCTATTTAATGCCATTAAGAGCATCAACGCAACTTGCTCGACAATAAAATCTAATGCTTAGTTTGTGTATTTATAATATATGTATTATTTCATACTTTCCTCTTTCTCGCAGCCCTATTCTTAGCTGCTCTGCTCATAGCAATCATTACCACTGACCTTAGATTAGTTTAACGTGCTACACTAAATACTGCTACTACGTTACTAGCTAACTTATAAACTATGTATAAATATTCGATGCAAATGCAAGACAGCGTAGTATAATACTTCCTGACCTCATTCCAATATTTTACTTAAGTTACTCTTACAAAATATACAAAAATAATTTCGAAGCTGGAAGCCTAATAGATTTTTATTCCCCATATAAGTATTTATAATTTTAATGTCCATTTATACATTTCATAATTTTTAGATTAAACGTACAGAGTAATTAATAAAGTTTAATCTAAACAGAAGGATTCCAGCCCGGTGAAAAATGTATATGATTCAATATAAGCGAAATATGGCTACTTAAATGTTAACGATGATGAAAAGTAAATTGAGTGTCAAACGTTACTCACCATGTTTTCATTATCCTATTAGCCCCTTCGAGATCATTGTTGAAGAACCTCTTGATTGCTAATTCGCAATCAGCAAGTGCCGTCTGTAAGTCCATAGTTGCCCTACATAGAGAATAATAAATTAAAAAAAAGTAATCTACGTATTGTCTTTAGAAATAACATTTTTATTATATATTACAATGAGACGATCCAGTCAGTTGATTAATAATAGACCTTCTTATGGGACATAACTCGCTAAGCTCCTTTTTTATCTGCAATAGGCTTGGTGTTCGTTCAGAATACACCTGGCAGGGACTTAATGTCATATAGCTTTATGTCATATAAAAATAACAATTAATCCGTTGTCGATGAAATATATTATTTTATTATTTCTTAAGCCCTTGCAGACTGATATCGACAAATAACCGTCCAAATATTTACGGACAGAAATTGATATTTACAGTTCAACTTTCAAGTGCAGCTTATTCATTACATTATGGTACTAGTCATCGTCGTTAGAAACCAGTCGTTCTAGATTTGTATTTATGACACGTTATAACGCCTCTTATTCAAAGCTAGTCAATTTTTCGAGCTGATCCGTACTCTACAAGTTAATTTCACACAACGGAACTGATTATCATACATATTCTTTGTTATTTATGACATCAGGTAAAATTAAGGTCATGTGTAATAACAGTTAAAAAAAACTACAGTGATTCGCGAAATAATTAGGCTCTGCGTGGCCTTCTATTTATTTGCCATTCAGTGGTAAAAAAAAATGTTCTTTATTTTCAAAATATATTGTTTTGTGAATCAAAATTGTAAACTTCGCATCGTTTGTTTGGTTTTTACAGTGCTGATGAAAATATTTTCTAATTTTAATCAATATTCTCTTCCTATGTTATGAATCCGTATTTAAATTGTAATTCCGTTTATTTTTTATTTTATTATAAATTAGAAACTACTCTTACTGAGGCAACTCTTCGGCTGCATCCTCGAAGGGTACCTGGGAAACAATTCAAACATCAACAATCATTCAAGTGAAATAACTGCCTCCATAAAATAGCGCAATAGTTTTCTGCATATCTTATAACACGGTGGTCCCAGGTTCGATTCCGTAGCCACACGCGTATTGGAATTCAGATGGTGGTAGGGTTCTTCCGAACCTACTATCTACCTACCATAACAGCAGCTTCATCCTTCATAATGCGAGCGGCGATTGGAAGTCTGTCGGAGTTATTGTTTTCCATGTTACGCGAAGAGCCCGGGTTCGATTTCGGCGCCACAGGAATTTTTCGAACCCATCTGGATACTTACTACCCACAAAGTCAATCTGGCCCCATAAGAGCATTGCTGTGTTCCAACAGTCATATATGTGAGGACCAGAAATTTTATGCGCAAACACGCTTTACCGTCTACGGCCTCATTGGCACTTAACATCGGATAAAATCGATCCCAAGTCCTATTAACTGATAAAAAAATATACATATAGATCTGAAAAGCGATTTGCATACATAGACTACATCTTCACAAACCACCAGCAGGTTTCGCAATCTGGCGCTAGTTTATAGATTGCGAAAAATGTGAAATTGAAAACATATCCTGAGTTTTGTAAAAAAATATTTTCGCCTTAAGCGAGTTGAAAATAATGTAAAATTATAAAGATCTTACCTCATCGTCTTCGTTAGAACCTTGTTGCTCCTGTTCGGTCATGATTCTGTAGGTTTGCCTTTCGTAGCCGCGACGATGGTGACTTCCCGTATTTTTCTGCCTGCTTCTTTAATATCCGGTTTTTAAAAAATTATGTAATGAGTGTGGGGAGATGGTGCAAATGGGGGGTTGGGGGGGGGGCACAAAACTAGAACAAAAGAGAAAACATTATATTATTAATTTTATACAATTATCTTCTTCACTATATAACTAGAATGAACATCGAGGCACTGATAATTTTAAATGTATATAAATATATGTAACTCTCTTCATTAAAAAAATTAAGCCCTGTAATATTTACAACAAAAGAAAAACTTCGACCACCTCACATAAGAACAATGATAAAATTTTTACTTTACATTGTGAAATCATGAATATTGTTGATTATTAAAATTTTTGATTAAGTAAGATAGTATAATGTTGTAAAACAGTATCAATTAAGATTTCAACAAAAAAAATATCATATATACTGCTTTGTTCGACAGATAAATGGA
This sequence comes from Pharmacophagus antenor, assembly GCA_018245475.1. Classification (NCBI taxonomy): domain Eukaryota; kingdom Metazoa; phylum Arthropoda; class Insecta; order Lepidoptera; family Papilionidae; genus Pharmacophagus; species Pharmacophagus antenor. The sequence goes on along the minus strand of DWQX01002287.1, from coordinate 18,144 downwards.
AAAAATGCAAAAATATAATTTCCTCTAACATCAATTAACAAAAATAGAAAAACAGGACATAACCATATTGAACTTGTTACAACACCTAATTAGTGTAGAAAGAAAATGTGTGGGGGCGAGTTAGGCGACTCACCCGCTCATAACATCACGGGGATCGGAAGTTAGCTAAAAATAAAATATCGGGGAATCTCAAAGCGTGGGCGCCCTGCAATGGTTCCGGTGTCTATCCATTATATTTGAATCAAAATTTGTTCAAAAAATCTCTAACTTTTGGAATAAAAAAAAATTTAAAAAATTCTACTTCTTCAACCACGGAATAAATCAATAGAACCGAACACGTCATCAAACCATTACGAAAGTTTTAATTTAATGTTGCGAAATTGTAAATAATGATGGACTATTAAAATTATACAACTTTATTCATGATGATGATAAAAAAAAATGCGAACACTCCTTTGTCCACGAGATCATTATTAGTTTTGAACATAACAAAATCTTTAACATGTGGAGGGCAGCATAATATTAAAAAGAAATCCACATTGGAACTTTTGACCAAAAACAGTGCCTTAAGAATTTGAAAATAAGCATTATTCAATAATACACAAGTTCAACAACGCCCAATTAATATTACAAGTAAATACAAAAATACAGAAAAGGATAAGTTATAAAATTGTTAAAAATAAGAAAATATTCATACCTTAAGTTAAATGGATGTTGAAAATAAAATAAACTTAACGCCTTTTAGGGTAGTTATCACCGAAGACAAAGTTAAGTACAATCAAAACTATTATTGATATCAAAGAGAAAGTAATACTAGTTATGCACAGCATTATGAATAAGTACAGAAAATTGCCCAACATCTTGCTACTTTATAATTTCAAAGATTATTGTAACACACGTCCGACTTCCACGACTGTGACTCGAATAATACGTAAAACAAAAGGCACCGTTCGACTCCCACGAGATAATCTCCCCTATCCGAGTGGGTTGCCACCCCGTCCTGGTGGCGCCTTAGTGCCGGTCCACCCTCGTTTCTAATCAAATGCCCCCACCTTACCGACGGACCTGTCCTATATGTGCGTCGAGGCGAAAGAAATATCTCAAGTCCTACAGGTTTTGACAAGCTTGATAAATATTTACATAATATGAACCTACTCGTAAGTTATGTTTAACGATTTACACTAATACAGCTTGAGAGATTTTTAATCGTCGATTGGAGATATTTCCTACAATAATAACAATTTCTGTTAATACACAATATACTTAATGTGAATATCATGGCACGGAATGAAATATTTCAAGTTTTGTAAAAATTAGTAAAATATATATTTAATATATTTTTTCGCTATTGTTGTTAACCAGAAAAATCTAATAATAAATAATACTTAGACGTTGGTTAAGAAACTATCTATAATGCATAAATATAATAACAAATATATAAGTACAAAATATACTTTAATTAAATATCAAATTTTGAAGGTAAAATATTCATCAAATGATAATAATATATTAAATTATACTTCTTAACTTATAGTACTCTTTTGAAATTAACTCTCCTCCCTCGCACCCACCCTATCCCTACCTGTTGCACGTGGGCGATGATAACGCGCGGATTAATCGATGAAGCAGCCCCGGATTTAGCTAAATATAAATCGTTGGAAATTTCTAAGCGTGGGTGTTAAAGTAGCACAACATTACAAGAAAATACGTGAATTTACTTTATTTTGAAGTTAAAGATAATTAAACAAGACAAGGTGAACCTCGCAGACGTTATATTATTCGTGGATGAGTTATGAACAGAACAAAGAAATTATTACTACATATAATTAAATACTTGAACACATTTCCATCAAATTTGGAATGAGCATCCTGCGATGGCTACTGGTTTTACTATATAATGTAATGTCTATATTATATTAAGCGGAGCCTTGCTCTTATCTTAGTAGCACTTAAACTTCTTTGTATCTTATATAGTAACCACAAATAAAGTAAGAACAAAAAAGTGCCCTGTTGTAATAGATTGTAGTACAAGGTATCATTCTACAACAAGGTGAACGTTTTAATACATACTTATGAAAACAGTCTAACAACTTATGAAGGTCGTAAATAAACAAAGAAAACTATTAATAAAAGTGATAATAAAAAACACTTACCAATTATAGAATGTTTAGTTATCGACGCATTGACGGTAAAGAATTATTAAAAGGCTTACTATTATGCAAACTATTGAAAAGGCAATGCTTATTTGGCACATCAGGATGAATAGGTATAAGAAATAGTAGAACATTTTGATGTTAGTGAATACAAAACAACCTGTGGGTATCAAACTAAGCGAATGTTATGTTTTAAAACGTCGCGAGAGTACAACGGTCACTAACGTAAGCCGCGAGCAGATTTAATATAATAAACGCTCCTCCCCAACGAATCGGCACTCACCACCCTTAATCAGAAACTCCCTTTCTAGGAACAGTATTGTCCACCCCCGTCTACGTAGACGATTCCCCAAACCTCCCTTTTGACCTGTGCCGTTCGGAGAACTTTCGTAATTGCTCGGTAACGTTTTAATATAGTTTATAGTAATACAATTCTTATGATCAAACAATAGAAAATGTAAGTAAGCAAACTAGCCTATACTGCGCATAACGGACCCAGCCACCCCCGATCGGCCCCTACCACCTTACCCCCTTTCCCTCCACATCTGCCTACATGTTCCTCTCATCTGTTATTGCACGTGCGCCATTTTATCGATTTAAAGGTAACAGAGATTCTAGACAATTCTACGCGTGGGCTTCATCACACCCACATTTATCAACGGCGTAGCACCTCATGGCGTAGTTACTTGCTATTTTAAAGTATTATATCATAGCAAATCCTGCGCATTATTTATGTTGAAAAAGACATACAGGTACAGGCATTAAAATTTAACACATTACCCAAATGACTTTTTTTTCCTTTTTTTAAACCATATAGGTTAGATTTGATTACAACCCCACCTGGTGTTAAATATCGATGTAATCTGCAATGGTAGAGCGCACTAACTCTAATGAAAGCGAACGTAAATACCAGGTCACTTTTTATGTATGTGAGACTGGCCAGCTATAATTTATTTAAAAATATGATTACTTATACTAAGTAAAAATATCTACGTTCCAAATTCAAAACTTCCCTCCACATTTTTTGCGAACTAATTAAAATTATCGTGTAATTGAAAAATGAATTTGCGTCGAGAACATTTTTGCGCTATGATTTTTTACGATTTTAATGTCGCCTGAATCGAGACGAATCGTACGATAGATTTCAAATGGCATTCATAGATGAATGCCCTTCTAAGGCAACCGTGTATCGTTGGTATAATGAATTTAAACGCGCTGGAGTAAGTTGGGGGGATAAAGAAAGAAATGATCGCCCTTTGACGGCTGTTAAGGAAGAAAACGTGCTAGTAGTGAAAAATTTTATCCAAGATAATAGACGAGTTACATGCCAAGAGATTTAGCATTGACTGCAAATTGGATCAGGAAGCCTTCGCGAGATTCTACACGTGCACCTTCGGGTGCGAAGGATAGTTACACGCTGGGTGCCGCACAACCTCACACATGTTCAGAAGTAGGCAAAGTTGGAATGGTGCGAAGATATCATATACAAATTTGAAGCAGACTTATCTCGGAGTGTTTACGACATCGTCATAGGTGATGAATCCTAGATTTATCAATACGATCCAGAATCGAAGCATCAGTCAACGGTTTGGATGTTTAAAAATGAATCAACGCCTTCCAAAGTAAAGCGACCTAGAAGCGGGGGGAATATTTTGATCGCGTGTTTTTTCAATTTGACTGCCTACTTGGTATCGATTCATTTACGAAACCAAAGAAGCATTAACGCCGAATGGTATGCTACCAAATGCTTGGCAGAAGCTTTCTCTGTTGTGAGCAATAAGCGACCAAATACAAGGCTCTGCGCGTTACTGCTCCACCTCGACAATGCGCCTGCCCACACCGCAATCAAAACATCGGATTACCTAGACAGCACACAGGTCAAACTCCAGGGTCACCCTACTTACAGCCCTGACTTAGCACCGTGTGGCTTCTTCTTATTCCCAAAAATAAAAAATCAGCTCAAAGGGATACAATTTTCGTCGCCGGATGATGCGCTCTTAGCTTTCGAGCAGGCATTCCGGTGGATGCATGAAACTTTGTATAAGGGCTGATGGAGAGTACTTTAAATTGATGTATGTATAAAAATATATTTACCCATAGAACAATTTTTAGTGTCGCAAAACTTACTGAGCGTCCCACGTATAAGGGACTGAAACTGAACTTATTTCCCCGACCTATAAAGTCCCTGATTAAACATATATAGCCTATGAACTATCTTCTTGAAGACGCCCATTTCATTTTTGGACGGGAACACTGACGTAGGCAGGTTGTTCCATTTCTTAGCCATTCGTAATGAAAATGAGAAACTGAACCTCTTGATACGTAACTCGGAGATGACAACGACATAATATAACCCGCCGTACGCCTAAACGTCCGATGGTAAAAAGAGGATTGGGGAATTAATTGTCATATTCCAGCGCACACTATTCAAAATGAAGCCCGTAGAACACCGCGAGGCTGGCCACACGACACCTGTGACCAAGACGGACATTCAGTCAAACCTGCAGAGAAAAGTTCCTGATCACCAATTAGCCCTTTCGCTGGCCTCTCCACCGACTCAAGTACAGCTAGATGAGTTTTCTCACCAGCCCAGACATGGCAGTAATACTCCACACACGACCAGATTTCTGTTTTACATAAAGCCAAAAGCTGCTCTAGTTTCTTTGCAGCCAATTAAGTTTTAGGCTCGCCAAACCGCCTATAGTGGTCTCCTTGAAATTTCAACCCCCAACAACAAAAGACGGTCGGCGAATACCAAGGATGCATCCAAGTGTGTGTGGATAAGGAAAAGATACATCAAACGTGTCGCTTCCTATTAAACTTGATGTCTTTATTTTTCTTTATTTTCCTTGCCCATATTACATATTGTTATTTCTTGATAAATAAAGAAATATAAAAGTTTAGTGCCATATTATATATATAAATCTAATAAATGCAGCAAAAGATTTTATAATCAAAGTTTATCTGAACTAAATAATTTTATTCTCTGTCATATTTTTTTCCATATTCATATGGTATTTAAGATTATTATATACACTACAAGTAATTCTGTAAATTATTAGAAATTTGCATTGCATTGATATACAACCAACCATACTTTAGTAACCATACAAAAAAAATTCAGATTTTTTTGTAAATGTTCGTTCCATAATACCCACAAATAAACGTGAACCAAAATTTATTACAATGCCCTACTTAGTTCTAAAATTGTACTATACATAAGATTATATGTTATATGATATATGGTAAGTATCTAAACAGATAATCATAAATCTAAGGCAGAACTAGCAACAAAGTTAAAAATAAATGAGCCGTTCCTATATTGTAAGTCCCGGTTCCAGTAATGAACGTTATAATACCACTGCGTTTTACACCCCTTCTGAAATACGATAAATTAATAATCAAATAATTTGTCATCGCAACAATAAAACAAGATAACAAATTAATTTACCGGAGTCGCCAAAAAGAATTCAATAAAAATTAAAATTAAATAATAAACGCTAAATACTATAATAGTCAACAAAACTAACACGTACGATGCAAGGAGACTCCGATTGAACATTTTAACTACCAAAGCTACCCATAAAACTTGATAGTAATCTACAACTGAAATTAAGAAGAAATAACAAACACACTCGTACAAACTCTTCCAAGTCATATGGCAACTCTGCAAAATTAAGAATATCTTACTTAAACAACACACTTCAGAGATTATTAAAAATTACAATTTTAACACCAATCCATAAACTGAATAAATCGGAACCGATAATAATCAACATAAACAACTAAGAAAAACTAGACTAAATCGATATCAAGTTTTGTATCAACAATCAGTAATTAAATTTGTCTATAGTTAATGAAAATAGTCCGTTAACTTCTCTGATACTTTAGCTACATCTACTTTTGCATTTGTTTGGTTATCGATCTACTATTTATCCAAAACTGGTTCTTGTAAGTAATCTATCTCATGCTTACTTATATTTCTATTTCCACCTTCTTTACTTTCTATCTTTACACCAAAGAAATCCGAAATCGTCTTAATTTGGAATTTTCTTTCCACGTGCTTAAGAACTTGATTAATTATTTAATTTAAACCAGCAATCAGATATTCGTCAAAATAGGGAGCTACGATTTTTTCATTTATGTAGGTATGGAACCACTTTGCTGATTTCTAGTCTATTTTCCTTGAAAAAATCTATTATAGACCTGTTCCAGCAACAAGGTAACAAGCAAACTCAACCTCGAACCTGATGTTAACTTCTGTCTTCGGAATTTAAATCAAATATCTGGTCTGTAACTCGTTTTACAGGACGTTTTTATGTTATTTATTTTATGTATGTTAAAGCGTCAACCGCGTTTACCATTACACTCTGTGGGTTGAACAGGTCTGCAATTTAGTTCAAACAAATTACTGTGTTTCTGTGTTTCCAAATACGCATGGTTTTCCATTAATACTCATTTAACAAGTGATTTGTAACATAAACGAATTAGCGTTGGAATCATGTGATTAAAGTGCTGAAAAACGATATTTAATTACTTTGGGAACATACTATAACAACTCTTTCATTGTAAATGTTTTTTCTTGGTTTTTATTTCGATAAAATTCCTGATGTTTATTCTTTTCACGATCTGGACAACCATCGGTGACATTTACTAACACAGCCATCATGTTAATCGTAACTGGTTTTTCTTTGGTTCCTTCCATTAGCTTGCGGATAGCCGGATTCGCACCAGCAAATATCAGGTGAAGCTGTAATAGTCGACAAAAATACTAATAGCGCAAACTTCTCCGAATACAGCAGCAGTAGCAACAGCAGAATCTTTCTTAGGACAGTTTTTCTACAAATGTCTAAGCTCTTCACAGGTAAGGCATTAAAAATTTCTAACCATCTTTTTTTAAGAGATTTATTTTTACTGGTCATGATCAATGCATTTTCGAATAATCTTGACATGAAGCTGACGCATTTTCTATCTTCCTTGGAGGTTGTCGTCCTGGGCCTTTAGTAAGCAAACAACTGACTTGTCAAATTTTTCAGTTTTATCCTTCTTTGTTATCATAACACAACTCGACTTGAAAGAAAAATAATTTTTTGACAATGTTTAAAAAATCTTGTATATCAGAAGTAACTCAGGTAATTATTTTCTTTCGGCCGCTTTCATCACCTCTTGATTTAATTTATACTACAATTTTTTTGCTTTCAAGGTATGAGTCATTTTATCCTCAAAAATTTCGAGTTGAATCAATACTCCATACTCTTTGTATAAGCGATCTTCATTTACACTGTCGTATGGATCATCACAGACATCTTTTGGATTTGTGGACCTGATTATCACGTTTCATCCATGATATTCATTTATTTATTTTAATTATTGGATATCCATTGCTGCTGCAACTGTAACATCTCCATCACCTATCTTCGATTTCACAATCATCCATAACTTTAAAAACTTCTATGAATCCATCATTACCGCGTAGGAGTTATTCTGTACTTTTATTGCACAACAAGGCACCAATCAATTTCGGGATATCAATTTTACTTAATACCATAGTTACATATTACTTTAAAAATCCTGGGTCAACTACCTGTAGTTGCACATAAAATTTACTAACACTTGAACTACGTTGCAATTTAGAATAATAAACTATTTATTGTCACAAGACAATATTTATTTCACAATGGAAAAAATTATATTACAATATTTAAGTTAATAATATATTTTTTTTCCTAATACAAACATATTTTTTTAATCGAAAGTCATACCTATGCGGTCGAACCTTCACAATCTAAACCTTCGAGGTTGAGATTGTTAAGGTTCAACCGCTTGTAAAGCATTGTTTAGCTATACGCACTTGGGACGTAAAGACATAGTGTTATTTGGTGAAATATTAGGAGTTTTAGTAACAATGATAAACGATTAACTAGCAGCTAAAGGTGAGAAGTTAGACTTGAAGCTGAACCCACAATAAATTAGAGTTATGATAAAAATGGAGAAAAAAATACTCTTAGGGAACATCGAAATTGATTTGACATAGAAAATGGATATTCCAAAGCAACAAGTAACAATGAAAACCAAGTACACAAAGAAATAGAAAAGTGAATAACAAAAAGTTCGGCGAGATACTCTATTCCTTAATGGGGTTTATGAAGTAAGGAAAACTTCGTTTTAGTACATAGATAACAGTTTGCTGTATGTATATATTTATATATGGCAGCCAAATGTAACATTTAACAAAGAACATATCAACCAAACTTGCTACCTGTCAATTTGAAATAGGAAAGAGTTAAACAGATTAAAAAACACACAAATCATGATATACTTAACGCCTCATCAATCAAGATACAGATTAAATTTAATAAGATTATGATGATATATTAATAGACTTAATATAATTAAAATTATGAACTAAGCATTCGCACATAGCTTTCCCTGACTATAGAATTACTATTTCTAAATAAAATACTATTGTATTTAAATATACAAATAAAATTATTACACATTAATATAATTAAAATTATGAGCGATCTTTACATATTCCTGATCCGTTTTTAATCTACATGTACATTATAATTCAAGAAACACTGTGCCTCGTACCATGAAAACTTTTAAAAATTCCTTCTTTAACAGTCAATATAATCGATGTAGAATAAAAATAATATAATATATAGAAACAACTAGTTTTACAAATTGATTTATCTGCCTGCTTGTTATATTGCATCATAGCTCAAATAGTGCAGAAGGTATTTTTTAGAAATTTGGTAAAATAATAACTGATTAATATATAGAAAATTTATATAAAGAGAAAATCTTTAACACGTCTTGATTATAGGTAACTATTTTTTTTTCATTATCCACGCCAACGTAATTGGTTGCGCCATGGTTATAAATATATTATAAAGGTTTCACTAATGTTTAAAATAAAAACAAAATATTTAAATTGAAATTGTCAAAGCAGATTGAGAGATATTAAGTACTAACAAAGACTGCCTTAGAATCGGATCTTTACGGTGTTCAAAATACAGGAAACACGAAATATTAACGCTTCATAGTACGCATTGTCGAAAAGTCCGTAACAGTATAAATATACACAAATAGCTCATCGTGAACAACCATACGACGGGTCATGGTTGTAAGATACCAAAACTAAGACTGCAGATCCAGCAAAGCGGCGGCTGCCTACAGTGACGTGATGCGCATGCGCGGCTCCCAGGCAGATCAAGAATCGAATCTCACTACTTAATGCACATGCGCACAAATATTAGCAATCAATACTGTTCACATCCCCGGGCATTCACTAATCATGTACTATTTTCAAATAGTTTATAGGGCCGTCACATTTTTATTTATTAATTCGATCGTTATAATATCTTATACGTTCGAGCTTTAAGTACCAGACATTGCCTTTAATATTCGTGACACTATTGATTTAATGCAACGCAGCTAATAAGTTACTCTATCGTATAACGTAGTTATTTCCAAACGAGCACAGAATTACGCAGGACAGGGATTATCTCTTTTAAATTTCACAAAACATTAGAGCACAAAACCGAAATATTCAAAAAATTATATTATATAACACAAGTATAATTATGGCGCGCAACTATACGACACATACTTCACGAACGGTAGCTGAACGAACAATGCAGTATCTGCAGTACGGAGGCTAACCGAAGTCGTGGTATACGCATGCGCACTAGCTCCCACAGGAGCCCCGTCCAGGGGTCCCTGTTTATTGCACATGCGCGCAGATAGGAATCGATGCAGCTCCCGACCCGGCCATTTGTTAATTAACGAAACTCTGGGATCGCTAACGAGGTTAATTATGATATATATATCTCTTATATATGAAAATTTATTGTATTTAAAAAAAATAAGTACAAATTTAAGAATAATTGTGATATCCATGCCGTAAATGTGAATAATAAAACCAGACTAGCCAAAGCCATTACAAGGCGTTTATACAAAAATTTTCCAAACGATGTAAATAGTTTATTTATCAATAAATTTAATCGATTTGAGAGCATTTTGTGCAAAAAGAAAACCTATTATTGTTTCTATAAAAGGTGTATATTTAAACACCATTTCAAAATCCGAGGGCTTATAGGTTCAAAGGTTGTAGCCCATTCGAAATACAATTTGGCTGGTTTTAATTTGGCGAAATGGAAAATATCAATGCAAAGGAATTTTTTTTACGGCGATGAACCTCGGCAAGCGACCTTGATTCACTTGATGTGAAATGAAAACGATGCAATAGATGGCTATGCGTGCTCGTCCAGAATATTTCAGGGCTCTTTAACTGAACTGAACACACAGCAATGCTGTTACAGCGACAGAATCACATTAAGGGTGGTAGCTAGCCAGGCGAGTTCGAAAAACTACGCTAGTTATGTTGTTCGGAACCGGTCGAACCCGGGACTTCCGTGTTACGAGGCAAGTAGTAAGCCACAGCGCCATGGAAGTAGTTAAAAATTCATAACAAGAAATTTTTTAAAATACTTATCTCTTTATCGTAATGTTGGATATTAGCTAATATATAGTTGCTCTAATCGAATTATTAAATGCATCATAACCAAAAATCTTAAGATTTTTTAAGATTTTTGAGGACTGCTAGAAATAATTATTTTAAAAATAAATAGCTGCTCCTATATTCGTCCAACAGTAAGTATACCTTATAATTGGATTATAACATTTTACATATGTAAAGAGACAAGATGAGTTTTACATAAATTATAACAAAGGTTACATAATACTTATTCTGTCATGCACGTGCATGAGTAAATATTAGTTTTAACTGACATATAATATAATTATTATTATAAATAAAATAAAAATGATATTTTATATAATATATTCTAGTCCGCATAACGAGAAGGTCTCGGGTTCGATTCTTGGGCCACAGGAATAGTGGTGTGTGGATGGTGGTAGTGTTTTGCGAACCCGCTTTGCTAACTACCACCCTCAATGTCGACAGCATCGTTTTGTTCCGGCAGTCAAACAAGTGAATATTTAATTTTGATAACAAATTAATAAATTAAATAAAAAGGAAAAGGCAAGATGTTGATTATAACCACCCATAATTTAAACCATTTGCACCCAGGAGCAAAATATTCAATCCGCGACTGTCTGCGATCATAGCGCGGAATTATCCGTGTTCCGCAACTGTGTGCTATCACCGAGCGCAGAATGTGCAGTGTACTGCGACTATCTGCCACCAACAGACCATATTTGACCACTTGTTTCATCATGTTTATCATTTGGTTATTGTAGTGTTCTTCAATCGTGAAAACTTTTTCATCGGAAAAGAGGATATTTCTGTGCCTTTCACCTGCGTATCGCGAGAGATTGTGTTTTGATAGATCCACGCTCATTAATTGTGAAGATTGATTTAAGGCATGTCCTGTATATCGACGATAACCACCGAGCTTCAAGTCTTGTTTTATAATACAAGAAAGATGCCTAGCGGGAATCTTCATTTTTTGCGATAATTTTTTTTAGTACCTAATGAGGTTTCGACGAATTTTAGCTTTAACAGCATAAACAACCTTTGTAGTTCTAGCAGCACACGGCCGCCCCGATGTTTTCTAGTCTTCGAGAGAGGAAATGTTGTTGTATTTGTTGATAGTACGATGTACGAACATACAGCTGATATCAAGCTTTTCAAGTGTCTGGAATATGACCGTCGGCTCCATACCCACTTTGTGCAATGCGATCACTGCATTCGAATACTCTTTAACACCCCATTCCTTATTGTAATTTAATAATGAACAAGAAAAAATATGTGAAATGGCGCAAAATTGAAAGAAGTTTTTATAATAATAAAAGTGTTTCAAAATCAAAATAATTAATTTTTTTTATGTAATATGTAAAAAACAAGAGTTTTTACGTAACATTATTTATGGCCAGACCAGTTACCCTGAAAAGTTGAAAATATCGTAAATTTACACAACACATGCGTTAAAACAAATTAAATTGGACATCGTTTGTTCCAGAAGATATAAAGAAGTGGAAACATTATACAGAAGAAAAATAAGATGTAGATATGGTGCTGGCAGATAAGAAAACAAAAGCAAAAATTATTTCATAATAATTAAGAAATAGATAATTTAATAATTTCAATGTAATCCAAGTTAACAATTTTGACACCAACTATAAATTGATTAGAGCCGAAGTGTTAAGCACAGAAAACATCAAGAGCACCACCAACTATCTGTAGTGCGATATTGATAGACTTTAAAGAGAACACCCAAAAATATTGAGACACGGAATTTATAACTATCCGGTAAGGGAACATTATAATAACTTAAACAACTATTATTGTAAAATTGATATAACAAAGGACGGAAAAAAGGAATCTACGCAAAAGTCACTAGAGAAAATATTTTACAAAAATTAGTAAAATCATAAAAATAAAGGAATAGAACGGACAGAAAAAGATGCGAAAACGGTAATAGCTGTAAATTATGTACTTTTATATACTTTATTATGTACATAGCTTTCCATGACCATAGATACCATTACTAAACCAAACAATGTCGTATTTTTGAATAGATAAAAACTCATTACACACATAATTAAGAATATGAGCGATCATTACAAATAACTAAATTGTTTTTAAACTGTAGTCGTACATGCAATACATACACTGTAACCATAAGATGAAATTTAAAAATCCCTTCTTTAACGATCTGTAATATTAATTTAGAATAAACAGAGATGACAGAAATGTTAACAACTAAAAAATACAATAAAATGTTATTGTATTTTTTAGTTGTTAAAAGTTTAAATAACGAAAATTAGGCATATTTCTAAATTGTACAGAAAGTAGACAAAAATGCTGAAAAGAATTATGGCAACTAGTGTATATGATAAAAATATTGTAGAGGTTTTTTCTGAATTTCATACAAATAGTAAACAATTCATGTATAGCATTCTTATTATAATAGTCGTGAGGGTCAAAAAGTTTTAAATATATGACAAATACTTCTCTAAGGGCCACTAAAACAAATTAAAAAATGCAAAAAGAGTTATAATATAAAAGCAGATTGAGTACCATAAAAGAGTACCGCGCAGTCGGAAGTACGAGTACAGTATTAATATTAATAAAGTCCCAACACATTACGAGTACAGTGTTTCAAAATACGCATTGAAATTGTTAAAAAGTTCTTAACACATTATTGACCGGTAATTAAACAGAAAAAATTATCTCACGTCACTGATTATAATTCTATAATCTCAAATGTTATTTAAAGTATTTTATTTTTTTATTTTAACTAAAAAAAGGAGATATATGTTATACCAGAGTTTGAGATATACTGATCGATAATTGCACTGTAGGTCGCCCAGTGGAGAACAAATCGGCAATACGAAAGAAGGCATCACAAGTTAACTCGTGATCCGACAACAGTGTATACATAATAACTATACTCAATTAAAATGATGGAATGATAAACTGTATTATATGTGCCCCTCACAAGTCCACAAAGAGAAAATATTCAAAAAACGCTCTGGCACGGAACGTGTTCAATGTGTGAAAAACAATACTGCGTTCCATTGTTCTAACACACATAAATTAAGACTACTGATCCGACAAGGTGACAGTTGCGATGCCATTGCTTGGTTGTGATACAGATTTAAGCCTAACAACTTACTGCACATGAGCAGAAATATCACCAATCAATATAGCACATATCCCGGACTTATACTAATTACATACTATTCTGGAGCAGTTCATTTTGCCGTTAGTTTATTTTTAATTATTAATTCTATCGTCATATACATTCATAGAAGTACCACAACTAACCACATATACGTGCGATACTATTTATTTAATGCAGAGCAACTAATCTCTCTATCGCACAGCATGAACGAACACAAAAGTACGCGAAAAAGGATAATAATCTTTCAATAGTTAAACAAAACATCACTGCTCTGAACTTTGGTATACTGAAAAACAATATGTATATCACACAAATTAATATAGTTCGAAGATCTATACAACACGCACTTTACGTATGTAGAGTGACGCAATGCAGTAGGGAGGTTAACCGCAGTCGTGCTGTACGCATGCGGGCACCCACTCCCCCGGGACCCCCGTTCAGGGCACTCTACTTATTGCACATGCGCCCAGATAGAAATCGATGCAACTAGAAGTCTAGCCATTTTAATTAACGAATTCCCGGTAGCGCTCAGGAGATTGGTAGATATTAAAGAACTAAAAAATCTATAGACGCCGCTTTATGAAAAAATATCAAAGCCCTCTCGAAATTAGTTTTAATTTGGCGAAATCGGCAATACCAATCTACGGAATTCGGAACACGGATTTTTTCTACGACGCATAACCTTTTATCGCAATGTGGGTTGTTCGTTATATATAGATATATAGATGAAATATAATTGAATTCCTTAATAATTAAACCATAAATAATAATCTTAACACGTCTATGGTTCGGGAAGCAATAAAAGTAATTAATTATTACTGACTGGCCATTACATTCGTCAAAAGGTAAATATTCCTTATAATCTCGAATATTCCATTACTTAATATATTAAGAAGACTAACTAAATACATTATTTAGATAATATATTTTTATTCGATGTTGACGTAAACAGCGTAAACTTTGTATTAAACCCCAATGTTTTATATTTATTACTAATTAAAAATTAATTCGCATGCACCGATATAGGTATAGTGCATAGTAACGAGCCTATTTTTTTAAAAGCCCCCTTTTCAAACATGGTTTAAATTTTTGTATGTCTAAGTATGTGATTATTATCGATAATAAATAAATAAATTGAAAAGACACAAAATAGATTATTACAACATTGCAATATATGCAACTAAGCCCAACTCTTGGGCAAGCACGCCTATTCTCAATAATAGACGTTTAGTTTGTAATAACTAACGGCACATGCGCAGGATATATAAAGGATGGAAACACCATCTCATAATCAACTGCATACTATGTGTAACTGTGCATAGCGTTTTTATTGCGCTGTCTACAAAGATCTCACGTTTTTCGATAAACTAAGTTGATGAGACATCATCGTTTCCTTTACAACGTAAAAAAACATAAATAATAAAAAGTAATCTTACCAAATTTACAGGCTAATTCAAATGAAGCTTTCCAGGAACCTTTTCCACAGATAAATGGTTAATACAAACATGAAAAGAAAATATAACACACGAAATACTACTCGCCACGACATGATTTCACAAAATCTGAATTAGTAATACAAAAAGTAAACTGAAGGGTCTTCATCATTGCGACGCGCATGTCCGCTTAGCTCCCAGGCATTTTCATTGCTTAGCATTGCACATGCGCAACAATGTTCGTATTGATTAAATGCACTGCAGCTTACGTATTCTCTCAATAGCTAGGTAATTATAGAAATAAATGCGAAGCGATATTTCCTATATAGTAAAAAGATATAAACATTTCTTTATATCTTTAATACTAATTACGATAAAGATTTTACTTCATCAGAAAAATAACTTTTCATTATTAATAATCGAAAAGGCACTTCTACGAAAATAAAAAATATAATGGACTAATTCATTACGATTGATAAGAGTTCCTCTATGGTTAAAAAAAACTCCATCGCCCCTGGAACATCACAGAAAAATTGCAATGCATCTACAAATTGCAAGGTACCTAGCCAACACAATTGCTTCCTGGTAGAGGAAGTTATGACTGATTCCTTGGTTACAAAGCAACCTCCGGACTCTTCAAGAAATTTTATGTATTCAACATGGATAATGTACTCATTACCCATGTTGAGTACATCGAGATGGTTTAGTAAACCAACTCGATTCTCAATCTCAAATTATCCTCGGAATCCGACGATTATGGGGCCGGATACGGCGAACACTAAACTAAAATCCTGCGAAAAATATGTCTGATAACATACCACGTCTTCAGGGGGTAGAGAAAAAAAGCAGAAGAAATTATATGGTTATTTTTACCCGGAAAAACTACCTCAAAGGTGGCTCTCACCGTTAGGAGGAACAGCAGGATATCCAGAACACAACCGCATATGCAAAAGTACCGTAGCCCGATCAAGGTAGAAGTATTTATTTTTCTAAATAACTCGCAAATTTTTCAGCATCGTTACGTAATACTTCTTAAATTTCCATTTAAGTCCAGTAGCTTTTTACTTTCTTAACACATTAACGCATGTGTGTACCGCCGGTGGTTCACAACCGATTCTCCCATCGGGCTACGTGAGCCACCGGTGGCTCACACTAATCTCTCATCGGTCGGTAAATGCACAGACGATATTTCATGCCAAATTGAGTTTTTAAAATGGTATCTTAAACTAACAGCCAAAGATATTATACAATTAGTTTACGTGTCATATCATCTATTCGAATTTGATTTTCATTCGTTTTGTTGATACACTCACACTCCGTAAACCTACAGTTCAATACGCTCGCTGCCCCACGGTGAGAAAAACCAAAATCGGCGCCGGCGTGAACGTATTATAAACAATTTAATTAAAAAAAATAATTTGCCTTGTACAAGTAAATACGATAATACAAAAATGTTGATGTATTGTAATATTACTGTAATTTAAATAGATAACGATAGTTTTAAATAGACTTATCAATTACGGAATGTAAACTTATATTATTTACCTCTTTAAGATTTCTAAGTAGCAAAAAGATTTGTTCATGTACAACAAATAAGAAAAAAACAGCTCAAAATAAGTACTGACTGCATTACATAGAGGTATCGTATGAAAAACTGGATCCAACACAGTGGATAAAATTCGTATATAACTTACTTGTGTTGCCAAATTACTTGCGCTTCCGACTTCGCATAGCCGCAAAATCTGTAACGTAGTAATTATACTCAAATAACTCGATACGAACAATCATTCGGCGCGTCATGTTTTTGAGTGTGAATTTTAAGTGTACAACGTTTGCAGGACGGTGGCTCACTGAACTACCGTTGTACGCAAGCGTGCTCCCTCTCCCCATGTCTCAGACAGCAACCTGACTAACCACTGCACACGCGCGTTAATGCCTACCTATAATCGCACCCCATCGCTCAGCCATGTTTATATAATTTCTGTTATCGATCATACGCATATGAATATTATTTATTTTTATTGGCAGTGAGCTAACAAATGACTTAAATTGACTCATGATGTAAAGCCATAACGAGATCGTATAAGGTAAAACATGCTCGCCGAATTCTCTAGTTCTCAGCCGTATTACCTACGGAAAGCAGCAATTCTGTTATGGCAAATAAAAACATTGAGGACTAATCCTTTCGGTATGGGCGCTCTGTCCGTCATGATAATCCCGCTGAACGAGGTGCCGCGCCGAAAATGTGCTTATAACAGTCTTGAATCGGCCGAAAGGAATCGTATAATACACTGTCTCAGTCTACCTT
Source organism: Pharmacophagus antenor (assembly GCA_018245475.1). Lineage (NCBI taxonomy): Eukaryota > Metazoa > Arthropoda > Insecta > Lepidoptera > Papilionidae > Pharmacophagus > Pharmacophagus antenor. The sequence continues at coordinate 593 of DWQX01002287.1, read as the reverse complement.
TCTATGAATATTTTCCAAAGGGTTAAATAAGAACTGTGCTTAATAAAACAATGTTTTTTCTAAAAAGTGTTGGTTGTTTCTTCAATTTAAAAATCATTTAAACAAAATTCTATTAATGATATAATAAATATATATTCAAATATTAATTATAAAATCCATACTAATACGGTACAAAAATATATACAAAATTAACTACAAATTTATATATAAAATTATATACAAAATTATAAATACAAGAATTGCTGTTTACATATTTTTAGAACATAGAACGATTATTAAAAATGTAACAGTTCAAGGTTTAATGTGTGAGCGCGAAATATATTTTGAATAAGATCCATATCTCATACATCGGTAAAATAAATTATAATAAAAATTTAATTGTTTAAACTGTACATAGACGTCACTTGTTTTTTTTTTCACACGGATTGTCACATATCATAGATATCAGATATACACTGCCGGCCAAAAGTTTGAGACCATCTTGAAAAAATTACAATATTGAATAAAACTCCAAAGGTTAGTGCTCTACAAATTATTTATTTACCTTATTAAATAGGGAACTTGTTATGTAACATAAAATAATTTAAAAACTA